>MJUU01061477.1:72304-122724 GCA_002080025.1 Modiolus philippinarum
TACTGAGCTGGAGAAACATAAGGTCCCGTTGAATTTTTACGAATTTTTTAATACAGATGCTGAAATGATGTACATTAGATTACAACGCGCGAAATAAGGGTGTATTGAAATAAATTTCAACGAGGTGGATTGCTAATTCGGCAATTTATCAGCAGCACTAGGACCCAAAGGTTCTTGGTATCAAAAGCGTGTGGAACAAACACACCTCAACAATCAATAGTGCCAAAAATAAATAAGGAAAGAGGCATCATCCTTATTTCCTTAAGATTGATAATGTATTAATGATGTTTTACACAACACGTACCTGATATGCTTGCAAATGTCGAATGTCAAGTTCGATTACCGGTATATACTTTCTCTATGTAATGTGGATTCTTAAAAATTCCAAAGATCTCCTTGAACAGTTCTCCTCAAGCAGTCTTGCATACTGCAATAGCATTCAAACTTTTGATTTTTCTACCCTGTATACAACCCTTCCACATAATAAACTTAAAACAGTAATTTCCGATCAATGTTTCTGTACCAAAAACGGAGAACGCAGGTATTCATATTTGGTAATAGGAAAAGATAAAACATATTTTGTTAAGAACCACACTGAGTCAAGCAAGAAATACAGTGAAAATGACGTGATAAAAATGCTTGAATTTTTGATCGACAACATTTTTGTTGAATGTGGAGGCCGCGTTTTTCAACAGACAATAGGAATTCTATTGGGAACAAATTGTGCGCCACTTTTAGCTGACCTTTTCCTTTTTTTCGTATGATGCAAAGTTTTTATAAGGGCTAATACAACAAAAACAAAAACAACTAGCCCAGACTTTTAATATCAGCTTCAGATATATAGACGATGTACTTTTTAAAGAATATTTACATCGCATCTACCCAAGAGAAGTTGAAATTAAAGAGACAACCGATACACCAAATTCTGCTTCATACCTTGACCTTTTGTTATACACTGACGAACATGGACGTCTGAAATCTAGGCTATATGACAAACGTGATTATTTTGACTTTCCAATTGTGAACTTTCCCTTTCTCTACAGCAATATACACCAGCATATGGAGTGTATATTTCACAATTAATTCGTTACTATAGAGCGTGTAGTTCATACAGTGACTTTGTGGAAAGGGCAAAACACTGTCACAAAAACTGCTAAGTCAGGGATATGTTCAGCCTCATAGATAGATATGAAATGTCAGTGTCACAAATGAAAGCTGACATTTTCAGCTAGATTCACGCCTTCCCGGATTTTACATTACCGGTTTTGACTTACCCTGGATTGGCCCACTGAAAGTGTGACGCGGGGTGCTGTATACAGAGCAGGACATGCTTACCCTTCCGGAGCACCTGATGTCATTCTGTTTTTGAGAGTTCACACTGCTAGTGCTTTAGTTTTTTGTGTTGTAAATGTAGTGTTTGTGTGTTTTGTGGGCATGTAGTGTCTTTAGTCTTCCGTCTTCTGGTGTTCTTGATTTTGCCTTGTCTCTGGACTTTGATTTATGTGATCTTGTGCTTTGTTCCTTCGATATTCTACTGTCGTTGTTTTTTCTCCAGGAGATTCTCTGTATAAACGTATATAATATGTTTCTAAAATATTGCAAAGGCAAAGCAAAGCATAAAAAAATCGACGGTCAAAAAGCAAAAGTTACGGACAAAAAGAAAAATTTGCGGACAAAAAGCAATGCGGACAAAAAGCGACGGACAAAAAGCAAAAGTTGCGGACAAAAAGCGCCATTTTGCGGACAAAAAGGAACAGCGGACAAAAAGCACTGTATCAGTTGGTGCACCTCCATTGGTTTGATTTGGTTGCCTTAGTTTTATAACTGAATCAGGCCTTTTCAGTTGATTCTATGTCTGATACTAGTGATCCCATAGATGTAAAACACAAACAACATCGTTAAAAATTAAAACTACACGACAAAGAATTAATTTGAAATCAATAAACAATAAATACATTATTTTTTAGATATTTTGTCATTTTGAATCAATGTGAAATACGGCTTAAAATCCGCATGGCGGAGATTAAATTTATACCCCAGCATCTCCCTTACTTTTCTTGAAATTGATGTGAATGAAAATAAAGAATAAAACCCGACGAGCTTGGATGACTAACAGAATGACAACAAACTTGAGACAAAAATGAGAGACAAATTAGAAGTCGGAAAATTCTCGAGGTTTCGGCTCAACTAGCTGAAGTCGTCAATCCTGTTGGAAGTTTTACTGTCGCTGACAAAACCAGTATCGCACCCACTATTTCCATGTGGATGAAGAATTTTAGCTGTCGACAGTATATCCGTTAGAGACCAGTGGTTTGGTGGTTTTGCAGAAACATCATGACGAGAATGCACTAGTTGAAAATGATGCTTCTTTAGATGTATGCACTTAAAACTTTATCATGTGGTGTGTTTTGTTTAGTGTGAAAACATTAAAACTGCCAAAGGCTTATTTAATACGGTACTTCATTTACTTCGAAGTTAACCATTTTTGGCGGTATATCATTGTGGTATTCAGAAATTTGTGTTGTTCCAGTCTATCCAGGATTGGTTCAGACCCATACGGAGTTTTTTTCAGGCATTCCATATATTCCCATATTCCCATTCCACTCTGAACCGGTAACTGACAATCAATATTAACTTGAACTTATGCAAGTTGCACATTCTTTCGCCCGTAATAGACCCCAAATTATGTATTAGCTGGGCTGTTATATTAGTCCCAGGTATAAGTAACTGTTAGATTGCATTTGCCTTTGAATATGTAATCTATATTTTATTTATTCAGTCTCGGATTTTCTGTATACATAAGCTTGGTTCGTTCCGATATCGCATAACCAAATTTAATTTGTTAAACACCTGGGGGGAGGGGGGGTGGTTACTTGGTATATTTTCAGGTAGGGATGTGCCAAATCGATCTCGAAAACATACCCCGAATTTATATACTCACATACGTGAAACATACCCCAAATTTATATAACAACACTAAATTTAGGACCCGAATATATTAAAATACCATTTCTTTAACATGAAAATTATAAAAATCAGAAAAACAATGCATTAAATATGTGAAATATTTTATTTTCAAAGAAAACAAATCACAATAACTTAGTTGTCTCATAAACAATTGCCATTTTCGCATTTTTTTATTTTTTCTATATGCAAATTTATATACAATTGGTTTGAAAGCACACCCAAATTTATATATTTCATGCAAAAAACCATACCGAATTTCTGACACATCCCCGTGTACCAAAATAATGGAAGTTCATGTACAAGAATGAGTGCCACTTGCAAGAGAGATAAGCCAAACATAATAATCTGATTAATTATAGTCTGGTTCCCGATAATTTTNATTAAAGATGAATTTTGATTTCCAATTAAATAAATCCATAATAAGAAAAACTTATTATAAGAAGAATCTGCATAACGTTATAATTGAAATCACTTGGTAGATCCACAATATCAGAATTATGTTTCAATTAACACTTACTCCTCGAGAAAGAAACACACAAAATATACTATGCCAATAATTCCAACAATATAATGGAATACAATATATTTCCTTTTTCAGAGAACAAAACACACAAAATATACTATGCCAATAATTCCAACAATATAACAGAATTCAATATAATTCATTTTTCAGAGATCGAACACACAAAATATACTATGCTTATAATTCCAACAATATAACAGAATACAATATATTTCCTTTTTCAGAGAACGAAACACACAAAATATATACTAAATAAATCCAACTATATAATGGAATATGATATATTTCCTTTTCACCAATAGATAAAATAGTCCCATCAATGATGTAATAAATCTAAGTGACTTTTCAACACCAAATCCAAACTAGAAATGACTATGAATCAAACACTGGATGAACTCATTTAAAGAGGGGAAAAGCTGTCTGCTTTTGGAAACAAAACAAAACTAACACTGATATTATCCTTCAAGAAAAGTTAATAAATGATATTCCTGTATTATGATATTTTATTTTTAAGCTGAAAGTCTCTTTTCATCAGATTTTAACCATGTGAAAAGCACTAAAAATGGACCTGTCCATCCCTGAAAAGCAAGCTACCCCTGAGGTGATTTAAACAACATCTCAATGTCTGGTCATTTAATTGTCACCTACATATTTACCTGTTGTTATAAGAGTGAACTGTATTATAATTTAGGAATTGTTTTCTAAAATGTCCTGGAATGTTTATGCAAACCTTCAGAACACCATAAAAACAATATAATAAAAATATCATGCATTCCGATTTATGTACTAACAATGAGTACAATGCATTTAAACCACACTTTTGTAAATATACAATATAAACTGAAGAACACTAACATACAACTGGATGAAAAAGGAAGAAGCAAAAGAAAACAATAAAAAAATGAGATAAATAAAATATTTTCTTTGAAATATTACAGTAAAAAGAATTCATTAGCTAAAGGTAACATGCAAGGGGCAAATAGATATTCTTTTCACACTGTCGTGTACCCGATTAGGATCGGTCATTTCAAGATGGCGGAGGCTACAGAGAAAAAAAGGAGGTCTAATCTATATGAACAATATCGCATAATCCTTTTAAGATTTTACCACATGCATAGTTTTAAGACAACACGTGCACATCAAATAAAATCAAAGTTACCCATTTGCGCTTTCTACATATGTAGGAAACAAGTACTTTACTAGTAACATGTAAAGAAAGAAACCGGACAATGATTGACATGAAAACTATGTTATTTTGTACTTCCCTTGTTAATTTCAAGCATAATTATACATAGGCACATACCCTTAAGATATGGATTGATCGACATAACGATTGCAATGAATAAAAATGGATATAAACTGAAAAATCAGCAACGAAAAGTTTGTTTACGTTAAGGATCGGACACTCCATTTTCCGATATGTTTGGCTTAGGAGTGGACTCGATTCTTGACGTTATATGGGTTAGGAGCGGTGTTTAATAGGATAGGGATCGGTCAACGAAATGGGTAGTCTGGGTACAGCAGATCGATAACTAGATTTACTAACCATACAAGAATATTTACAGCAATTTTCCTATTACTGGATGCACTCACAATAGAAAATTTGGTAGCTCTCCAGGTAGTTACAATAGGTTTCTCAATAGAAGTTTGACCCTCAAGATAGAAAGGTCACATAGCCATTCATTGTATTTGTCCTGGATACGGGCCAGATTACCTGGTGTTAATTTCAACAGGAAACAAGTCAAGTTCACCCAAACTTGTTTTTAATACTGAAATAGCCAATCAAGAATAAAGATGCATTTTTTCGTGCAATAAGATAAGAAATCATAAAGTTGTACTTTTATGTTTAAATTTAGTCTATATAAAGTTGATATCTTCTGTTTGCTTGTTCCAAAACATAATAATATTTCAAATGTACTTTATCTCTGTCGGTGAAATCAACATCAGGTAAATTGGCACACACCCAACTATATGTATGAATGGGCATTTGGTGACCTTTCTACCTTGAAGGCCAAACTGCTATTGAAAAACATTTAATTACCTGGACAGCTACCAAAAATCCTATTGAAACTGAATTCAGTAAAAGGAAAATTGCTGTAAGTATGCTACATGTATTTAAGAAATTAAACTCAAGTAATTACAGGTAAACAGCTTAATGGTGAATGAAAGGATATGGAGTAAATGCACATGAGACAAAGTCTCTACAAACATATGGCAAAAACAAGCAAAGGAACAACGCTTTTATTGTTGATCCCCGTAATACGGTTCAAGTCATTATTTATAGAGTACTGATTTAAACCGTGTAAAAATTGCACTCAAAGGTTAGTAATATTGTTTTTTATACCCGTAATTTTATTGAATTTATCTGCTGACATTGTATCTTTAAATATCGGTTGTACGTTTACCCCCTGCTTTGGCGGGCGATATATAGTGATCACGGTGTTCGTTCGTTCGTCCGTCCGCCACAGGGTCTTACTTTGTGGCAAAATTCGTCCTAGACCACTTGGTGAAATTAATTGAAACTTTCTAAGAATGTTCAATATATAAAGACTAATGGAAGTTTTGTTTTTGATACAAGAAATATTGGCGAACAATAATGGACGAGCCCCTTGTGGGCGAGTCTATTATTTGAGCCAATATTTCATGTATCAAAAACAAAACTTCTATTATTCTTTTTATCGGTAATTAACTAAATCATTTAATGGAACAAATTTTGAAAATGAATGTAAATCTCCAACAAATCGTGAAATTGATTAGTATTGATTACTAAAAGAATTTGTACGATCCGGTAAGAATCTTTGTAGATGTATATTTCTTTGTTTCATTGATTCTGATTGACAAAGTAGGCGTGGCCAAAGATACTTTTTGCCAATATTTTTTCGTATTCGGGCAGTAGCAAATACTGAAAAATATTTGCTTCGTGAGATCAAAGGAAACTTATACAAATTACCGATAAACATTGCCATTGTACACCATCTATTTTTGTCTCGAGGAAAGGCGCGGAAAGCGAGACATATGCGTACAAAGTATGGCGGCAACAGCGTAAACTTTCATGTTATGTTTTTGTGATGAGATCATTGTCTCTGTAAGTAGAAGTGGTAGGTCAATGGTATTTGGTATGTAGGTTGGTCTTGGGTAGTACATGACAGTTTGTCACGTGGCTTTGTCCTTGACCTCAATTTAACGGGTCTAGTGAGCATGTTCGTTTTTTGTGGTTAGTTAGTGTCTCTTTAAGTGTTAGGTCAATAATATTTGTTATATAGGTTGGTCTTGGGTAGTACATGACACGGTTTAAATCAGTACTCGACAAATAATGGCATATGCAGAAAATAAATTACCAGTAAACTTCGGTATTTTGTTTTTTATTACCGCTGGGCCGATGCCTCTGCTAGTGGACTCTTAGTCCCCGAAGGTATTCACCAACCCAGTAGTCAGTTCTTCGGTGCTGACCCGAAAACCGAATTTATTGAAACTTGCAATATCTAAATTTAAAAAAAATTGTTTAAAACTAAGGAGTATCTCCCTCATTCATAGCTCTGTCCTTAGCTGAATTTTGGCTTTTCTATTTGGGACATTTTTGTTATTTGTTCTCTATCAGCTTTTACACGTCTTTCGGTTATTGGACTTCCAAATGTTTTGGTTTGATCTCCACTGATGAGACATAAGTTGTCGAAGTGCGCATATGCAAAAAAATAAATTACCAGTAACTTCGGTATTTTGTTATTTAAACCGTATTTCGGGGAACAACTATAAAAGCGTTTTTCCTTTGCTTGTTTTTTGCCATGTATTTGTAGAGACTTTGTCTCGCGTGCATTTACTCCATATCCTTTCATTCATTATTAAGCTGTTTACCTGTAATTACTTGAGTTTATTTTCTTATATACATGTAGCATACTTTATTGTATGGTGGGTTAATCTAGTTATCGATTTGCTGTACCCAAACTAGCCATTTTGATGAACGATCCCTATCCAATTAAAGACCGCTCCTAACCCATATAACGTCAAGAATCGAGTCCACTCCTAAGCCAAACATATCGGAAAATGGAGTGTCCGATCCTTAACGTAAACAAGCTTTTCGTTCCTGGTTTTTCAGTTTCTATCCATTTTTATTCATTGCAATCGTTATGTCGATCAATCCATATCTTAAGGGTATGTGCCTATGTATAATTATGCTTGAAATTAACAAGGGAAGTGCAAAATAACATAGTTTTCATGTCAATCATTGTCCGGTTTCTTTCTTTACATGTTACTGGTAAAGTACTTGTTTCCTACATATGTAGAAAGCGCAAATGGGTAAGTTTGGTGTTATTTGACATGCACGTGTTGTCTTAAAACTATGCATGTGGTAAAATCTTAAAAGGATTATGTGATATTGTTCATATAGAATAGACCTACATTTTTTTTCTCTGTAGCCTCCGCCATCTTGAAATGACCGATCCTAATCGGGTACACGACAGTGTTTCATTGAGTACTGATTTAAATCCCATCAGGTAAACTATAGTGTTACCTGTAGAATACCTATTGGGCAATTTAAAATTGATCAATTGTATTGGCAACTTGACAAACTGGTTGAACAATACCTGTATAGAAAGGTAAAAGCATTTTGGATATGGACAGTAATAATTTTTAATTTAAGAGTACAAGTAAAATGAGTTTGAAGTGAACAAAGAAAGATTCAAATGTTGTTATATTTATAGTCAATGTTTACTCCGTCTCAGCAATGTTTCTTACATTGTATACATGCCAAATGTTTCCAGACAATTGATGGCATTGTTTCGTTTGAA
The DNA here is from genome assembly GCA_002080025.1 of Modiolus philippinarum. Lineage (NCBI taxonomy): Eukaryota > Metazoa > Mollusca > Bivalvia > Mytilida > Modiolidae > Modiolus > Modiolus philippinarum. The sequence continues at coordinate 80,579 of MJUU01061477.1, forward strand.
ATTTCCTACGAAATTTTCGAGTTATCTCGCCCAAGGAGAAATGTCGGTATATACTAATGATATAATTTGTTTATTTATATTTTCAGGTTATTCAACGACGTATTAATGGTGAATTTGATTTTCAAAGGACTTGGAAGGAATACAAAAAAGGTTTTGGTGATCTGGAAAAGGAATTCTGGCTTGGTATAATAGATTGATTACAATTACATTTAAGAAATAACTTATCATGATTGTTTGGAAATCTTAGTTTGACATAGCTCTACATATGCTCTATGAATCCATTTTATTTTGTATGATTTGGCGGACCATAGTGTCACATTATTATAGAAAATTACTTCATTATTTATGGGAATCTTTATCCTTCAATTCGAATAACATAGAATTTCTTCTTCTTGCTTTATAATTGGCTCTTCTTTGGTTTTATAAACTTGAACATAATAATGTGAACTTATCTTTGTAGTTGTTTTAAATGTGAACTTATCAGTGTAGTGGTTTTTAATGAGAAGTTATATGTGAAGTGGTTTTTAATGAGAAGTTATCTGTGAAGTGTTTTTCAGTGAGAAGTTATCTGTTTAGCGCTTTTTATTGAGAACTTATTTGCGCTGTGCTTTTCAATGAGAAATTATCTATGAAGTGCCTTCAATGAGAACTTATACGTTTAGGGCTTTTCAATTCGAACTTTTCTTTGTAGTGCTTTTCAATGAGAACTGATACGTGTACTTCTTGCCAATGAGAACTTATCTGTGTAGTGCTATCCAATGAGAATTTATTGACAACATATCTTTCCCTCTACAACTAGAGTTTGTTTTTCCTCTATCGGATTTGGCTATAATACCGGAGTTGACATGTTCAACACGGCGGGTGTCTTATAAGAAGCAGGAGATGCTTATTCTACCGGTACACCTGATCCATCCATGGTTGTTATTGGGTCCGTGTTGTTCATCTGTATGTGTGTCTTCATTTTTCTTTTTTTTGTCCCGTACTCAAGTGGTGTCCTTGTTTCTTAGTGTTTCCGATGTTGCCTTTGTCCATGGATTGTTCGTTCTTTTGACTGACGGTCCGGTTCTCATTTACTTTATCTCTGTAGTGCTTTTTAATGAGGAGTTATCTGTGTAAGCTTTGCAGTGAGAACATATCTGTGTAGTGCTTTTCAGAGAGAACATATCTGTGTAGTGCTTTCAAATGAGAACTTATCTGTGTAGCCTTTTTCAATTAGAATTTTTCTGTGTAGTGCTTTTCGACGAGGTCTTATCTATGTAGTGCTTTTCAATGAGGACTTATCCGTGTACGACTTTTCAATACGAACTTATCTATGTAGTGCTTTTCAATGAGAACTTAACTGTGTAAAGCGTTTCAATGAATTCTTATCTGTCTAGTGCTTTTCAATGAGACCTTATCTGTAGTGTTATTTAATGAGAACTTATCTGTATAGTGCTTTTCAATTATGCTTAAAGGAGATAGCAAACCCTTGGTAGCTCAACTAATTCGAATGTAATTCTCCGTTTAAGAAGTGATTCTATTCTTAACCCAATACATAAATGATGCAAATATGTATACATAGTAGCAAGAATGGTGTGCTTCTTTTACTGTTAAGCATACTTATACGCGTCATTCTGATATTAGCTTAACAATAGGATCAGTTCTACACAGAGAATTCTATCCGAGTTTAGCTGATCGCTATGAAGGATGTGGATATATGAACATGAAATTGATATCCATGTACAAAAACCTATTAATATGGATAAAACCCAAAGATATAGAAAATTTTGCATGCATTTGAAAAGTTTGAGTGGGCAAATTTTCAGGCATGGTAATACAGGCGATAGTTCATTATGAAATAAGAAACTAACATACTGTAATTGTACTTATATTCGCGGGTACTTATTTTTGCGAGGATTCCTTTCTAGCCAAGTTTGCGTGTATCTATTTTCACGAAAGTAAGTACTTTCGTTATAATTTTAATGTTAAATTATTACATTCGCGGAAAGTTGGTGACCGCGCAATTCGTGAAAATAAGTACACCGCGATAATTAGTACAATAAAAGTAATTAAACAAAAATAAAACCTGACAATCGTCTGTCCTTTCTGACAGTGTTTTCTTCTAAGTAAGTAAGGTAAAGACACATTCTTCGTATGTAACAAGTGGCACAAAACCAATCTTCCATTTTATGGGTCATTTCACAAGGATATGTAACATGGCATTAATCAAAGCCGTATGTCAAAGTGAATATCTTTGAATCCATGCCAATTCAAAGGCATATAGGGTCTGTAAGCCTCGTCATGTGACACCGAGAGATCACGATAAAATTCAAATTTGAAAACGTCCTTATTGTTTGCTTAAAACGTCATATTTTTCTGTTTCAAATTATGTACCCGGAAGTCCCAAAATTATATACATGTAGTTCAATACATTACGATGTTTAGAAATGGATACCAGTTCATCAGGTTAATATTTCATTTTGTAGTTAATCTCATAAGGATATGTTATATGGTATTAATTAAAACGGTATGTCAAAGTAAATATTTTTGGATCCATGTCAATAAAAGGCTTATTCCCCGAAGCAAAAGGCCATAATTGCTTCATTATATATTTAACATATTATAATGTTTAGATATGGAGCCTGTTTAATGAACGTGTCTTAAGATAAGATATATCTTAAAATTGTCTTAAGACACATCTATGTCTTAAGATGGTCTTAAGACATGACTTAGGACGAAAATTGGACTTCAGACCATCCTAAGATATATCTTAGCTAAGATTGGTCTGGGATACTTTCATTAAACAGGCCCATGGTTACCAGTTCATCAGGTTAATACGTTAATTTATGTTCCAATATAATCGTTTAGTTGAAAAATGTGCAGATTTTTTGCAGACAAAGTCATAAATCGCCTCTTTATGCAGAATGTTATTTTTCCTAAACTTTTTCGCATTATCTTATATTTTTACGACAATTATCATGGTTAATTTCTAAACAAATATGAATTTATTAAGTATAGGTCATCATAGATAATGGCCAGTTACAGGGTGATAAAAACAGGAGCATGGTCGAAATTTTTCTCTATTTTGTTTAAAGTGGCAAATTACTAGATATTTCACATGTTCAAAACATCATTTTTTTAATGAGATATAATAAACGAAGAAATACATCTCTTAGTGAAAAAAAAACTAAAGTACACTCTTAAAGTTATTGTCGCGATGAACCTCAAATCTCCGAAGCCTTAAAAACTAATGGATACCGTCAACGTTGTTGCTGCGATTGAACCCCAAAACCTCCAGAGTTAACATAAGACAGAACAGTTCCAGTTTCTATATATTTAATTTCAAACACAGCACTTCCAATAATTTATAAATCTTAATTGCATTTTTGGTAATAACCTTGACAATTTGAATTCTAATGCACTGATGTTTGTAACACTAATTTTTATTGTATGGCATCAGAATTTTGAGGGGGTAAAATCTACGATTTACCGTCGGAACCAATAGCAACGTAATGGCGCAGACGCACATCAAACTTCCTGTCATTTAAAAATCGATTTTGAATGCTTTTTTCCGGATTTGCATTAGAATAGAGTTAACCAAACTATATTTTAGAATCGTCAGGGGTAACTCTACGATTTTACTGTCGCAAACATCAGTTTTCCAGCTTCGTTAACACGTCGCCGGAAAACTCAGTTTGCGACAGTAAAATCTACGATTTACCCCTTCAGATTCTAAAGTACAGTATGGTTATCTCTTAATTTGTCTCATCAGTCTGTTATTGCCTGTTCTTTATAGGAGAGATAATTATAGTTTTTAAAGAGCTAACGGATAGGTATAACAAGACCTTGTACAGGTATATAAATAGGATAAAGCACGTTCTTTGGGGGGGGGGGGATCTCTCGGAGATTCTATGAATCTAACACCGGTGAAAAGGCAAGATCAAGAAATCTCAGACACCCAAGGGTAAGATTTCAATATTTCTCTGACGAGGCTTGCCGAGTCCAAGAACCATTTAAATCTTACCCGAGGATGTCTGGTTCTAAATCTTGCATTTTCAACGGTGTTTGATTTATTTTCTCATTTTTGTAACCACAAACTACGATTTATTCACCACCATGCCGTTCATGTTATCCGTCGTTCCTAAGCGACGTCAATGCCGTCAGAATACGTTGCTTGGTAAATTCTGTCTTGTACCGGTGGGTACAAGACAAGGAAATCTCACACCGCTAAAATAGGAACTGCTCTGTCTCAAAAGTGAGAAAAAGAAATGCTTTATATACCTCTAATCGATTTCTAATGAGTTAGTAGCCCACATAGGGTAAGATTCGGACAAATATATGATCATAAAACTTTTTGTCAAAATGAACTCCTTGCTCATTTCATATTTTATTTCTTTTGACAGGAAACGACTATCTGAACATACTGACGTCTCGTGCGAAGTATAAACTCAGGATAGATCTTACATATGAAGATAGTGAAAAAGTATTTGCAATTTACTCTACATTCAATGTCAAAGATGAAACTGCAGGATATAAATTGACAGTTGGGGGATATCATGGGACTGCTGGTAAGTACTTTTGTTATTATTGGATATAAACAGACGATGGAGGATATTGTGAGATTACTGGTCAGTACTGTTATTCGTACATGATTTGAACTGACAATCTAGAGTATCTGGTCAGTACGATTTTAATATAACCATCAATTTGGTGAAATCGTGTGAATGCAGTTGGGTGACAATTGGGTGATATCGTGGGACTACTAGTGAGTATTTTTGACAGTACAGTATAGAAACTGACGATTTGAGATATCAAAGAACTACTTGTAAGTACTTTGGTACATGGTACAAACTGACGCTTGGGGAATTAGCTTAGGTTGGAGGAGAATTCTATTTATAGTACACTGTATAAACTGACAATTGGGTGATATCGTAATATCGTGGGACTGCTGGTGAGTTTTGTTGACTGTACAGTATAGATACTGACGAATTGAAATATTATGGGACTGCTGGCCAGTACTACCGTTATAACAGTGTAAAAACTGACTATTGGAAGATATCGTTGGACTACTAGTATGTACTATCGATAGTACAGGATACAAATTGACGATTAAGGAATACCATAGGACTGTTGGTAATTTCTGAATGAAAGGTTTTGGAGTAAATGTATATGAGACAAAATCTCTACAAAAACATGGCAAAAACAAGCAAAGGAACAACGCGTATATTGTTGTTCTTCATCTTGAAGTCACCATGAGGCCTTCAACAATGAATTTTGTTCATACCTCGTAGTAAGTTCAAGGCGGGGCTTAGTAAAGCTGTTAGTACATCATTTAAACTGGTGATCAGTAAATATCGTAGGACTGCTGTTACGTGAGTGCAGTGTATAAACGTACGCTTGAGGAATATCATGCGGCTACTTGTAAGTATCATTGTTAGTACATGACATAAAGTGACGCTTAGAGGACATCGAAGGCCTGCCTTTCAGTACTTTGGTTAGTATATGATATAAACTGACAGTTTGGTGATATGGTGGGTGAAAACAGTGTATAAACTGACAATTTGGTGATATGGTGGTTGAAAACAGGATAAACTGACGATTAGAGGATATCGTTTGTCTTCTGATCTGTACTATGGTTCAGTACATGATAATAACCGACTATTCGGGAATATTTTTGGACTGATGGTCATTACTTTTGCTAGTAAAGCATATAGACTGACGACTGGGAAATATCGGGGAACATCAGGCCAGTACCATTGGCACTACTGAGAAAAATCTGACGATAAGGGGATATCGTTAGACTGCTTCTATATTTTGTAAGAACTGGATAAAAACTGACGCTTGGGATATCGTGGGACTGTTGGTCATTTTTAGCTCACCTGGCCTAAAAGGCCATGTGAGCTATTGCCATTACTCTGCGTCCGTCGTCCGTCCGTCCGTCAACAATTTCAAACATCTTCTCCTCTGAAACCGCTAAGCCAAATTAAACCAAACTTGGCCTGAATGATCATCAGGGTTTGGCTTCTCAAACTGATGTTCAGTTTGTTTGTCTGTCGAACTACTTGACCGCCATTGCTAAAAATAGAACATAGGGGTAAATTGCAGTTTTGGCCAATAACTCCGTTACAGATCTAAAAAATCTGACATGGTGAGATCTATCCACTGTGCAATTTTGAAGAAAATTTGCGCATTTCGACAACTTATGTCTCTTCAGTGCAGATAAAATATAAAAGTTTGGAAGACCATATACTCAAAGATATTTAAAAACTGATAGAGAACAAGTAGGTAAAAACTGACGATTATGGGTTTTTGTTTGACTGCAGTTCAGAACTGTTGTCCGTTCAGGGTATAAACTTACGATTACGATATCGTGGGACCGTTTGTCAGTACTTTTGTCAGCACAGGGTATAAATTGACGATAAGGAATATCGTTTGACCGCTGGTCAGTAGTTTTGTCAGTACAGGGTATAAACTGACGATTGAGGGTTATCATTTGACTGCTGTTCAATACTTTTATCACTAAAGGGTATAAACTGACAAATGAGGATGCCGTATGACCGTTGGTCAGTACTTTTGTCAGCACAGGGTATAAATTGACGATAAGAAATATCGTTTGACCGCTGGTCAGTAGTTTTGTCAGTACAGGGTATAAACTGAAGATTAAGGGTTATCGTTGACTGCTGTTCAATACTTTTATCAGTACAGGGTATAAACTGACACATAAGGATACCGTATGACCGTTGGTCAGTACCTTTGTCAGTGCATGGTATTAATTGACGATTATTGGATATCGTTTGACTGTTGTACAATACTATTGTCAGCAAAGGATATAAACTGACGAATGTGGATATCGTGGGACCTTTTATCAGTACTATTGTCAGTACTTAGGTTATAAATGGACGATACGGCGTTATCGTTTGACTACTTGTCACTACTTTTGTCAGGACGGGGTATAAATAAACAATAAGGAATTATCATGGGACCGCTGATCAGTACTATTGTCAGTACAGGGTATAAATTGACAATAATGGATTATCGTTTGACTTCTGGTCAGTGCTTATGTCAGTACAGGGTATAAATTGAACAAAATGGGTAATCGTTTGACTGCAGGTCAGTACTTATGTCAGTACGGGGTATAAATAGATAATAAGGAATCATCATGGGACGCTGATCAGTAGTATTGTCAGTACAGGGTATAAACTGACGATTAGGGGTATCATGGGACTTTGGGTCTGTACGTTTGTCAGTGCACGGTATAAATTGGCGATAAGGGGTTATCGTGGGACTGCGGGGTAGTACTATTGTCCGTACAGGGTATAAACTGGCGATTGGTGATATCATGGGACAGTTGGTCAGTACTTTTGTCAGTACAGGGTATAAACTGACGATTGGTAAAACCATGGGACTGCTGGTCAGTACTATTGTCAATACATTGTATAAATTGACAATAAGGGGATATCGTTTGCCTCTTGCTCAGTCCTGTTGTCAGTACAGGATATAAACTGATGATAAGGGATTATCGTTTGACTGCTGTTTTGTAATATTGTTAGGAAAGAATATAAACTGACGCTTGGAGATATCTTCGGACTGCTGTTCAGTTCTTTTGTTAGCACAGGATATAAACAATTGTGGATAGTAAAGGACTGCTGGTCAGTACTTTATAACTGATAATAGGGATATCGTGCGACTGGTGGTCAGTATTTTTGTTAGTGCATCATAAAATGACAATAAAGGGATATCATTGTACTATTGTTACTTTATGAGAACCATTTGTTGATAAAAAACAATCAGTAAAAGACCTTGGGATGACAAAGAATCATTAAAAAATATCAGATAACCAACATAAATTTTAGATACTAAACAAAACAAAAACAGGAGGAATTTACAATGACCGTATGTAAACTTATTAGCAATCTTATTCATTACAGTTTTGATTTCTGGCCTTTTTTACCTAATATGTTATCACTTATTGTTTTATTACAGGCAATGCATTAACACCAACAACTTATTCTAGAAATATCAACGGAATGAAATTTAGTACTAAAGATAGGGATAATGATAAGCGTTATGGAAGCTGTGCATCGCTAATACAGAGATCTGGATTTTGGTTCAATGCTTGTGGAAATTCCAATTTGAATGGTCCATTCACAGGAAGTGACTCTAGAAGAGTCTTCTGGAAAAAGACAACGGATAGCATATTTTTACGTCCAACGTACATCAGAATGATGATCAAAAAGAATTGAAAAAGCTCTGATAATCAACCGTTGATTTGTGGCTCAAAATGAACTTATGTTTGGATGCTTGTGTGTGTTTGTGTTTTCCTTACGTGATACTGTGAAAGTACTATTGTTCGTGGTGTTCCAATTTTCGTGGATTTCGTGGTTCGCTAAAACTATGAAATTAAGTTCCCAACGAAAAGCATTTTAAACTTAAGATTTGATGCATAGAATTCGAAACCACGAATTTAAGAACCATCGAAATAGTGATATTTATGAAAACCATGATGTCAATGAATAAAAGTGCTTCCATAGTAACAAACAAATTCTAGGAAAACCTCTGCGTGTCTTGTGCTTTCATCATTTGAGGCTCTTTTCCAGTTTCGTTAAATCTTTATATATAAACGAACAAGATATATATATATATACATAAATAGATAGGCCATTAGCAGTAATCATATCTGATTTTGTTCATTGCAGTTTCTTTTTCTAATGAGAACTTGAAACCCTAATAACTTTATCATTATCGAATATTAACACTGCTATCAAATAAGTGGATGAGATTGGCATAATGATAGAACTTCCTTTCATGTGCAAATCATGTGCAAACGGTAAATTTGGGTACAATGGAGGGAAGTATAAAAAGTATCTACTGTAAAACGGCACTCTATATTATTTACGTCCAACAATATAATGGTCAGACTGAACGAAAAATGTAGATCTGTGTCAAAATACTCAAATAAAGAAAAAGTGAACTTTTCAACATCAAGTTATTTTTACTTTTATTAATGATGGAATAGAATTTTGGTATAATCCCATTTGTTTGTATATGTGTGTTTGCCTCATAATGAAGCATCAAAAAAGTTTAATTGTGTTTTCTTCTTCCTTATATAGTAAATAACACCAGACTAGTGTGCTTTTGCCTTTTCTTAACAACAAAATATCATAAAGAAACACGATGTTTTGTCTGTGTGCACATGTGTTTGTGTGCTCAACTTCAAAACCTAGAAAATATTCAAAATGCGATCAAAACGGGAGGTGCACATGTTCGAGGTTTATAACATCAGATCTCTTGGGAAAACTGTCAGACTAGTTGAATGCGCAAATTGCTAATAGAAAATTGAAAAATTTGAGACCTCTTGGGTTAAAACTTGGAGAAAAGTAAGTATCCGTTAGCCAGGACAGACCGATGGACAAACAGTTCGAAATCTACATACATCCATGTAGATCAAAACCTGCATGAGCTCAAACAAATTACAATAAAAAGAATATTGTAATACCAATATTATTCAGTCGGATTTCTAGGTCAAAGTCCGATAGATTTATTGGCCAGCATACATGTATTTATACAACGCTTAGGGTGCGACCATTTGATTTTCAGAAAGGGGGGTTGCTTGGAAGATTTTTGCCTGAAAAAAATTATTTATTTTCTTGAAAATCTCAAGCACAAATTATTTATTTTCACAAAATGTCACAACAGATTTATTAATGATGGAATAGAATATCCATAAATTAACGATGTCCATGAATAAAAGTGCTATAACGGTCTGTGGTAGGAACCCAATATATATATGCCATAAGCAGTAATTATATCTGATTTTGTTCATTGCAGTTTCTTTTTCTAATGAGAACTTGAAACACTAATAACTTTATCATTATCGAATATTAACACTGCTATCAAATAATTGGTTGAGATTGGCATAATGAAAGAACTCCCTTTCATGTGCAAATCAAGTGCAAACGGTGGATTTGGGTACAGTGGAGGAAAGTATAAAAGTATCTACTGTAAAACGGCACTCTATATTATTTACGTCCAACAATATAATGGTCAGACTGAACGACAAATGTAGATCTGTGTCAAAATACTCAAATAAAGAAAAAGTGAAATGTTCAACATCAAGTTATTTTTACTTTTATTAATGATGGAATAGAATTTTGGTATAATCCCATTTGTTTGTATGTGTGTGTTTGCCTCATAATGAAGCATCAAAAAAGTTTAATTGTGTTTTCTTCTTCCTTATATAGTAAATAACACCAGACTAGTGTGCTTTTGTCTTTTCTTAACAACAAAATATCATAAAGAAACACGATGTTTTTGTCTGTGTGCACATGTGTTTGTGTGCTCAACTTCAAAACCTAGAAAATATTCAAAATGCGATCAAAACGGGAGGTGCACATGTTCGAGGTTTATAACATCAGATCTCTTGGGAAAACTGTCAGACTAGTTGAATACGCAAATTGCTAATAGAAAATTGAAAAATTTGAGACCTCTTGGGTTAAAACTTGGAGAAGAATTGATTACACAAAGTAAGTATCCGTTAGCCGGGACAGAGAGATGGACAAACAGTTCGAAATCTACATACATCCATGTACATCAAAACCTGCGTGAGCTCAAACAAATTAGAATAAAAAGAATATTGTATACCAATATTATTCAGTCGGATTTCTAGGTCAAAGTCCGATAGATTTATTGGCCAGCATACATGTATCTTATACAATGGGGCGACCATTTGATTTTCAGAAAGGGGGGGGGGGGCTTGGAAGAATTTTGCCTGAAAAAAATTATTTATTTTCTTGAAAATCTCAAGCACAAATTATTTATTTTCTTGAAAATCTCAAGCACAAATTATGTATTTTCACAAAATGTCACAACAGATTTATAATTTTAAGATAAAAAAAAATATTCTTGAAATCAAATTAAGTTATTTATTTTTATGAAAAGTAGGTTTAGAATATTTATTTTCAGCGAAATCGAGATTAGATGATTTATATACTAAATCGTCCAAGCCCGTGAAAATCAAATGGTCTTCCCCTTATATCGATTTAAATAGCACTTGAAGGCAAAGATTAACCTTGTTGTCAAACGGTACCGTTTTCTGTATATCTCATTTTTAACAAAATTCAAAATTCAAATTCAAAAGTTTATTGTCATTAAACGTATAAAGTTTGTGGCATATCAAACAAATACAATATATATACAAGCAAATATTTAAGAGTCCCCTGTCCTCAGTACTAGTGATTTTTTTATAAAGGAACCTAGGCTATTTACTTGGGATGGTGTAGATGGGTTCAAGATATAAAGAATTTTGTCTATCGTTGTCAAACTACTAAATTCATCATTTTCCTCTGTTAAATTGTCTAAAAATATAGATCTAATATTATAATTATGTTTACAATCGAGTAAAAAATGTTTCTCGTCTTCTAACAAATTACAAAAATTGCAAAGTCTCTGGTCTCTTGGTATTTTAAGGTGTCGTCCTTTTTCAATCATAAGATTATGGTCACTTATTCTCAATTTTGTGATTAAACGTCTATATTCAGAATTCATAGAGGTAAGATATAGTTTTTGGGGGTTTCGTTAGGTTTTAGTTGTTTATATAATAAAAGCTTGCTTGATTCAAGAAGACATTTTATTATTAATTAATTTTTCATAAAATGAGTTAATTGAATGTTTTATATATTTTCTATTTAAATTTATTTTATTGTTATTATTGCAATGTAATATATCTATGTCAATGTCTGATTCTCTGATTATGTCCATTGCATAAGTATACCAAGTATAAATACCACTGGAATCAAGATTTTGAGTAAATATAAAAGATTCTTCAAGGAGAGGACTTAATTTCTCTGCCTTGAATAATCTAGTGAAGTATAAAATGGTCTGAGTCTTAATGTAAGATTCAATAGGTAGTCTGCTGGAGATTTCATCTGCAATGAAAACACATACATTATTGAAACAGCCATCTACAGCAACAAAACTAACAGTCACTTATTTGTGATGATGCCACTGCTGGTGGACTGTAAGTATATAAAGGTATTCACCATACATATAGTCAGTAATTCAGTGCTGATTCGAAAACAGATTTATTGTGAAACTTGAAATATCTAAATTTTAGAAATTTGTTAAAATATAATGAGTATTATCTTCGTACAAAGTCTTTCGTTGATTTTTCATTTTGTGGTATTTCAAGTATTTTGGTTTAATCTAATCGCAATTTTCATTTTCAAAAATTTTACAGTAATTCTGGTATTTATTAATTCACCTATCACCTAAGATAGATTATATTTACTTATTAGACAATTGTCTATAAAATGATGTATTTGCGCATATTCAAATTTCTTCCGTAAATGGCGATTTTTGGTGTGAGGCGTGCACTCAAATAAATGTTATAATTCAACGGCAGTATCTATGACGAATTATCACCAAAAAACCTGACGTCACAGTGAAAGACAGACACTTTGCTTCTCCATTAATGGTATAAGGACATTGAAAACTCATATTTTACGGGAGAAATGTAGTCACTTATATTCGATCAAAATCAAAGACCGGTACTTTCATGAAAAATATCCAAATCCTTTATGTGCTATCATGCAAAAAGCTTTAAATCTGGTCTTTATTGGGTAAACCTGGGTAGGCCTAAAATTTTCCCCACGTTTAATTTTTCTAATGTTTGAATCATTGAAACTACATATTATGTACCTGTCTTCTTCAAACAATTTTCAACAATTTTTACCGTCCCGTTTTCTGTATAGTCGTCATCAAAGATACTCTGTTTCCCAATTTAATTTGGTCCGTTCAGGACTTGATGATTTTTCGTGTATAAAAGTAGTACTGATTAAATTTGTAATGGATAAATAGAGATTATTTTATAGTATTTTTCATATCATAGCCTATATCATCCCGAGACATCCATATTAGCCCGTTGTCTCGGGATGATATGGGCTATGATATGAAAAATGGCATATCATAAACTATTTATCATATACTTCAACAGTTAACCACCTTTACTCTTCTTTATTTCATACGAAATTAAGTTATGTACAAAAAAATCATCTGTAATTTGTGTGTCATTTAGTCAGTGTCGTTTTCATCGGAATTTGTGTCTATGGGAGCATGTTGGTTTCATTTTTCTCAATTTTTACAGTAACTTCGTTATTTTGTATTTATCGGTAATTTATGCTTCTTGCCTTTGATGTGTACTGACGGATAAAGTCATTATCAACGTACTGGACCATATCAAAAATTTATTGGGTCAGTACGTCAGATGACATGCGCGAACCGAAACGACGCGCATTAATCTGAATGTAAAGTCAACTCATGAATGAAAATTATTTGCGACAACAAACAGTAAACAATTTTGAAATTGTTCGTAATTCAAACACAAATACACGTTTCCCTATAACTTTTGATTGTATTTTATGAAAAATTCATACCTTGACACTGCAATAAAACATCAGGCTATGAATCCAATTCGCTGTGATGGTTTGCTTTCTTCCAATGAACTGTCGCCTAGTTTAAATGAAGACAAAGAGACGCCTACCCCGTTACTACAAACCCCTACAATCCTGAATTACGCAGGGTGTTTTCAGTGACAAGAAAGGCGCCATGCTCAAATGACGGTCTGTCTTTGACAAATTAATCTTCTCGGGTGATGTCCATTTGAAGCAATAATTACTTACTATGTTGCGGCATTGATTGTATGTTGTTTTACACCAGTTGAATGAGACTATTTTCATCATTTGTTACACTATTTCCAACGAAATTTAAATGACAAGACGTGTCTTGTTCAACCCCAACGTACAGAAGGATGTGACGTCACACTACCCTGACGTCAACAAGAATTGTGCACAATACAGTTTACGCTTGAATTATTCGCCAAAGAAAGAGTTCCCCTTATTTTTTTCAAAATTAACAACGAAACTGCAACATTTGGAAATTCCCGATAAACAGAATATATGACTTTTTGTTTTTGATACGGACTTTATCACGGTAGCATATCAGGTTCGCCCTAGCGGGCTCACCTGATATACTACCGTGATAAAGTCCGTATCAAAAACAAAAAGTCCTATATTCTATAGCTATTATGTTTAACAAATTCAACGTATACCACCCGCTATTTACTAAAATGAAACAATAAAATATGCTCTTATGAGTATAAAATAGAAAAAAATGGTTTTTGCCATCATTTTTTTTCTTTCGTGTGTGTTTTACATTTCAACAGACAGTTCCCTGTTGTTTGGTGTGTCTCATTTTCAAACGGAAAAGGGAGTTAATGGGAATATATCTCCTCCTATTAAATTTAAGCACTTTTGTACTGAAAGTTGTAAATAATTGCTTTGAAATATTTTTACACAAGATCATGCAAATGAGATCATTGAGATTAAGGTTAAAGGCCCCTTTTTCAGTTCAATGTTAAACCTATGGAAATTTTGTGTAAAACCCCCAGCCTTAACGGCTTGTTGGTTTATTCCAAAAATTTATCTGCAAATTATTGAGACAATTGCCCATGCAAAGCTACCATTATTTTATGTCAGTATCAACAAATTTAGTGATTTTGCAGAAAAAATCTTGAAAAATTTGTGGTAGTTGGATGTTTTCTGGGACAAAAATGCGGTCTGCTCGAACGATTTGCCGTTTTTTATATTGATTATCACAAATAACTCATTCATTTGTTGATAAAACTTGCAACGAATGGTAGCTTTGTATGCATAAATGAAACAGGTATCTGCAAACAAAGTTTGGTGAAGAACCAACAAGCCGTTATGGCTGGGGGTTTTACATAAAATTTCTATAGGTTTAACATTGAACTGAAAAAGGGGCCTTTAACCTTAAGGACCTAGGGCTGATAAAGGGCGTGATATGAAAAATGCCATGTAATAATCTATATTTATCATATACTTCAACAAAAGAAAAAAAATCAACTGAAAAATACTTGAATACTCAGATATATACATTGTCGGAATAATAGTAAATTTATTTGACGAGCTTGAGATACCGGTAGATATGCACGGCGGACAGCATGTTTCGCAGCGAGTATAGATAAATGTGATATTTCCCAACAAGAAGTACGTATTTTTTTATCCAACGATGATTGCAACTTAATCTTAAAAGTTAAGCAGTTAAGCAGAACGACGAGAAGAAAGTAAACAGCTTTGTCCTGTTTGGTATATCCGTGAGGTCAAATGTTTATTTACATTATGACGTCAAGATATCGAAGTTTTCTACCAGTCGCTATGTCTTTTCTTCGATCTAGTAACGGTTGACCAGTTATCAGCATACCTTGAAGCTGCCGAAAAATAAAATATTCGTAGGGTCATTATATTGTCTAGTTAATACTATAATAAAAACAAATTACAATTATATATTTTATCGGTAATTTGTATTTATTATGAGTTTCCTTTGATCTCACGAAGCAAATATTTTTCAGTATTTGCTACTGTCCGAATATGAAAAAATATTGGCAAAAAGTATCTTAGCTAGACCACGCCTACTTTGTCAATCAGAATCAATGAAACATCTATAGAGACTCTTACCGGATCGCAGAATTTTTTTTGCTAATCAATACAAGTCAATTTCACGATTTGTTGAAAATTAACATTCATTTTCAAAGTTTGTTTTATTAATTGATTTAGTTAATTACCGATAAAAAGAATAATAGAAGTTTTGTTTTTGATACAAGAAATATTGGCGAACAATATTGGACGAGCCCCTTGTGAGTCCCATTATTGTTGGCCAATATTTCTTGTATCAAAAACAAAACTTCTATTATTCTATATTTATCATATGTTTAGAAATAAATACAGACGTTTTGAATATATGATACAGTGCATGACGTTCATTCCGTATTCACACTATGACGTCATACCCTTTATCGCATACCCTTTATCGCATGGCTTACCCTTTATCGCATACCCTTTATCGCATGGCTTACCCTTTATCACATACCCTTTTTCGAAAAAAATTTTTTTTTTCAATTTTACTTATTTTATTAAAAAAAATTTCGGGGGTTATATTTTTTTGGGGGACAATTTTTTTTGGGGGGCAAAACATTTTTTGGGGGGCAAAACAATTTTTTTTAGGGGAGGATAACAAAGATTTGTTTGGGGTGAAATTGTTTTGTGAGGATCAGTTAAAAATCTAGCAAACTTTTTTCCTTTACATGTTAGAATTAGTCCAAAACTTCTAGTCCTTTCCGCCCATTTTGAAATTTTCTTCTTCACAAAATACATGCATTTTCTCTTACCGATTTAAATTTTTAACAGTATTTTTCGGATTAGTAGTCCTCTGTTTAAACATATGATAAACTGTATAATACATGGCAAAATCCGTATCACATGCCGTATCATCCCTCGACCAATATCAGCCCTCGGGCCAGAGGCCCTCGTGCTGATATTGGTAACTCGGGATGATACGGCATGTGATACGGATTTTGCCATGTATTATTCCCTATATATTATTTATTATTATGCTTCCTGTAAGAAACTGCATTAATAGTGTCTGATATACTATTTTGGCATATTATGCGTACAGCCATGCACTATGCCTGTCACGTTACTTTGAAGGCGGAGCTACAGTACTGTCAATCAAATAGGGATGAAAATTTTACCTGTAGGGATCTACTGTCACAGAAATCAACCTAAATTTGGTAATATTTCTTATAAAATAAAGTTTTTACTCCACTTGTGACCATTCATTTTACTTATCTCTTCATTTTATATCATGAAATAAATGAATTTTTGAGATTTGCCATAAAAAGTTATTTTTCAAATTTCCATGATAACATGTATTTGAAATACAAAAATTTTAAACTGACAGTAACTTAATGAAAAGAACAGCTATTTATTAACTTGGAAATTGAAATAAAATGATGAAAATAAATGACACAGTCAGCATAATAATGATAATAACATTGTGTTTAGCAATGACTATGCCAAAATAGTGGTCAGGGCTGAATACACATAGTGCACTCCCCTTCGGGTCGTGCACTATGGCCCCAACCCTGACCACTATTTTGGCATAGTCATTGCTAAACACAATGTTATTATCATAATATGACATCATTTATGCAATGCTTGTCGTTTTGGCGGAAACACATGAACTCGCATGTGATAAAGCATCCGCGTAGTAAAGGAAAGGCATGTGATAGATTCCGGAAGTAAGCTTGATAAAGCTTTATGAGCCCGCTAACTGTCTTAACGTCTGTTCTTTCAATTATTTTCATTATAAAACACATGATTTATTGTGAGGTGAAAAATAGCATTTATTTAGTCCAAGTTTATGATAAAAAATATTTCAAATGCAAAAATTATGCAGTATAAACATGTGTGAAAGTAAGCATGAATATTGATAGAAAATTTTAATAGTTTCAACTGAAATACATTTGTATTCTGAACAGCATGGGCTTAAATTTTTACTCCACTTTGATCAGTATTAAACACACCTTGTAAAAAAAATGAGTCGTTTAATTTTCACTAAAAATTGAGAATAGAAAGAAAAAAAATTTATGTGAGATAAATTTAAGTTTTAGAAAATTCTAACGTTCCATTTTTTCTAACATTTAGAATAAAAAGTGTAAAAAAAAATTAAAATGCTGAATCTTTGCTTAAGATTAATAACCTTGCATAAAATATAACTTTTATAAATGTTCACACATCCATGACGTGAAAAAAACATGGATATAGCGTTGTTCGGCAATTAGCAAAGAATTCCGCTCAAACCGGTGGTACCGTCTTGAACTTGCTATGAGGTAAGAGCAAAGCTCATTGTTGAAGGCCTCGTGGTGATTTCAAGATGAAGTGCAACAATAAAAGCGTTGTTCGTTTGCTTGTTTTTACCAAATATAAATATAAAAACCTTGTCTCCTGTGCATTTACTCCATATTCTTTCATTCATCATATTTTTTAGATATCATTGAAAAAAATGTGGAGTAAATGCACTTGTTATAAATAATTAGATGTTGTGTGGTTGTTTTATGACAAAATGAATATTTATTTGCTATTAGAAAAAAATTAAAATTTCAAAATATATTGTAATGATCCTTTTTATTTCTTTATAAAAAACGTGAAAACAGAGTTATCTCCTCATACACAAGGTCCATCCCCTTAAGTCCTGAAAAATCTAACACCGATTCGAAAAAAAAAAAAAAAACATTCTTGACTTTTAACGAAAAATTGATATTTGCGAATGGGCACCAACAGTGTATCCCTATGTATTTTACGAAAGGATATGGAGTAAATGAACATGAGACCATAACGTATCCCTATTTGCCAGCCCGTTTTTGCATTTTTATGAAGCCGAATTTATACAAAACTAAAAATCAGAAGAAAACCAACATTTGTATTTCTTTTTTGATTTCACTTTTCCATATATTGATGCTGTTCTTTCATTAAATAATCCATATTTTGATGAGTACTTGCATCCATGCATATTGAAAATAAAAGTTACTTCTTATTTTAAAAGGTCGGCTGTTTTTTTATAAATACAAAGATGAACGACTGAAAAGCTGGAATAGATAACAAATTACCGATGTTACTCTTAATCCATTTTCTGCATATGCGCATTTCGACAACTTATGTGGAATATGATTTTGACTTTCTTTGATTACCCATTCCTAAGTAGTGGCGTCCCCTCTTTCCTTGCATACTTCGTTTGTTTCTTAGTTGATACAATATGCTAGAGCATCGAGACAATACGAAAAGTCTACAGAAAAAATGATTATTACCATAGGGTTATAGAAAGGGATTTTTCACATTGGTCCTGTATTATGTCCAAGGAGGGTCGTATGAGGCCGAGGCAACGCCGAGGCCCAATACGGCTGTCATAGGCCCAAATTAATACGACTGTCCGAGGACATAATATGGGACCAATGTGAAAAATAACATTCTATGACGCCTTTATTAAAGTTATATAAAACTATATACTATCGATTCGATGGCAGCAAAATGGGCGAATGACTTGTCAGTCAATTTCTATTTCTACTTTTCCTTTATTTTAAGTTTATTTTTCATGTATTTCTCCTATGAAAAACAGTCTCCAATATTTATAAATTTAACTTGTGACTGCGTTTTTCATTTATGACGACATGGATAAACATTGAGATGTCCGTTAGCCACCCAAATGACTCAAGTTCAATTCAGCGAGTGGTGGTTACAAACTTACCTGAAAACGATTTACTTTTCTGATCTTCGTTGCATTTTGTGTTGAAATCTGATTGTTGACATGTTTGAATACTATTATGTTTCATATTAAAAATCACTGAACTATCAAAGCATTTTTCAGAATTTCAACAAACCAGCATTGTCATTCATGTCCTTGAACTTCTGCAAATTGAGAGTAGAAATGAGGAATAGGATCCCGGAAGTGAAGCTGAATTTCCGTTTAAAAAAATCGTAATAAAAAAATGTACGAATGATTTACATTGTAGCAGTCTATCAGATTATTCACATAGAAAAATGTTCTGTTCATGATATTGCCGCCATTTTGTTGAAGAACTTGAACCGAAAGTCCTTGTTGGGCCTGACCATATTGGGCCAGTAAACCAGTATTTGGCCTGGCCATGTTGGGCCAGTAAACCCGTATTGGGCCAGTAAATCCATATTGAGCCAGTAAATCCATATTGGGCCTCCTTGGCCGTATTTGTCCAGTAAACCTATCTATATTTGCTCTAAACATTTTGTACTGCATAGACAAATTTAATCATATTTTACATAACTATTTAATAATATCCAGAAAACTACTCTAAAAGGGATATGAGAAGATTAAGGTTGAAGGCCGAGGTTAAGGGAGATAACTCAATAAATCAGTAAAGCGTTTGAAACAGGTAGTTCCGTTGATGCTTTTTAAGCAAGTGTCCCTGTGTTTTGGTTGCCATGGTAACGGCTATTTTTTGTATTTAGTCTAAAAGCTGAAAAAACATTAAAACGCACAGATGTGGTTCTATAAGCTTAGTATTTATGCATTCTTTTTTACTTAAGCCAGGGAAAATTAAATATTCTTCTAAATATCAAGGTTAAAAGAATTATATTAATTTTATGTCTGAAAGGTCTACAGAGCTGAGGCAAGCAGGGGTTTTTGACTATTGTGAAAATAGCTAATTTTTGGCCGATTTCAGGGATTTGTTACCCAAACCAGCCACCATGTTACATGTAGGAAGTTTCAAAATTACGGTCAATAAGTACTAGATTTGAGTGGCAAATCAAAGAAAAAAATATGGTGGGGAAATTGTTGCTAAAGTGGTTACTATGGTGACAAAACTAGAGAATTTTCAGTTTTTAAAGTGCCGTTTTGGCACATTTGACCTTTGTAAAATTCATTAAATGAAATTAAATGCTTAATTTGATTCCATTATAGGTGATCTCCAAAACAAATGCAAACAAGATGAATCTGGATGCTAGGTTAGTTGCAATCGTAGCTTAAATAGACATTTTTCACTTTTTCCGGTTCCTTTTTTACGGTTATCCTTTAAAATTGCATTTAAAAAGTAAATATTAACGATTTCAATGGTTTATGTCCCTTTGCTGATATTAAATCATCACAATTATTATAAACTATGTGTTCAAGTGACCAGATTGGTTGCTATGGTTGTAAACATGGTTAAATATTCTTTTTCTATATTCTTTTGTCACATTTATAATAATTTATAATAAAGAAATATGTACTTCAATAAGGTTAAATAAATATTTGATGCAGTTTTTACTTTCCATAATACATACTGTTTGAAAAAAAATTCTGGTCGCTAGGGCGGTTGCCATGGCGACAAAAATTTCAATTTATTTGTTTATTCATTTACATACACGTAATTACCTTTGAAAACAATAAAATAACTTCTCATCATTAATACACATTTATACACATTTAGAATAATGACAAAAATTCCTAATTATACGATTTTGGTTGATAGTGTGGTTTCTGTGGTGGAAAAACGGATGATGTTGTTTTTTGTGTGTTTTTAGCAACTTATTGAAGAAATACCCTCTTTAATTTAGGAGTGAAATGAATCACTTGGTTATACCCTGCAATTAATAAGCTATATCTTGCTGACACAATTTTTAAAGGAAACCAACAAGAACTATTCTGATCAAGTGTGGTTCCGGTTGGTTTTGTTGTTTCAGAGAATATTTTTGAATGCTTTTTTATAGAGTACAGTCTTAGACTACTGTAAAAGGGGATATTTTTGCGTGGTTTAAATTTCGCTATTTTGGTTCCTAAACATTTTTCGCGAGGTTTTATTTTCACGATTCTCACATATCTTTCGTTACGTTTTCACGATTCTCACATATCTTTCGTTACGTTTGTCATAAAAACAAATTTACGCGAGGGGAAATTTCGCGAATATGTGCCAATCGCGAAATTAGCGAAAATAACCTCCTCGCGAAAATTTCCCCTCTTACAGTAGTTTCTCCACTGACAGCCTTTTCGGATGTGATGTACATTTGCTGGGCACATTTCAAGGTGACAAAATACTTACAACTATGGCAAAATTTTCTTACAATTAGCAAACTTCTTTCAGGTATATTTGAATGTGTTTTCCCCAAAGGTTTCAATGCTCTTGACAATTCTGTTCGGTAAGTTTGCTGTTACCCTTTTTTGCCTTGTGAGGCCTTTTGAAAGATCGAATGACAAGCTGAACATTTCTGCATATAAAACAAATCATTTATCTCAAATTGTCTTTGAAAATAAAATCATGAAAATTTGACCAATACAGAGCAATAACTACTAGATGAGTAATTTTTTTGGAAATTTACAGGTGGATAAATCCTTAAATCATTTCGAATATTTTTTCAGTTTAAAGTTGACCTCTATCTGCTATAATTTGTTTAATGTAATTTTACGAATTTAGAGGAAATAAGCAATAATTTGAAATTGGGCATCGGATTTCTTAAAAATTGCAGGGCAGATTGATCTTGTCAGCTTAAGTTTGTGTTTCCTCAAATTGACTTTACTACTGGAACCACGGCAGTAGAATACCGAAGGAGCAAAGGAGTGGAGTTTACACAAATCGAAGTCCAAAGATATGGCAAAAATGAGGACACCCGTCACACTGTGAGTGAGTCAATCTAGGAAAATGTCTAATTGACATGTTCGACATGGTTAGTGCCTTATCAGAAGTAAAAGATGCTTACTCTACCGGTACACCTGATCTCGCCAAGGTTTTAAATTGGGTTCGTGTTGTTCATTGTATACGTGTCTCCGTTTTTTTTCTTTTCTGTGCCGTCTTATCTGAAGTCTTTGAGTCTTTGTATATCCATTGTCTTTACATAATTATTTTTAGACTGACGTTTCGGTTCTTACTTACTCTAATTTGCCAAAAAATGCAATTTGCCCTTGTTCTGTTTTTGGCCATGGCCACCATGCTTTTTTTTCACCCCCAAATTAAAAAAACCAGACATATTATTTTAAAACACCAAAACACCAAAATAACGAAATTGCAAAATAAACAGTAAATTTCGTTATGCTGTACACGTGTTTCAAGGAGTAACCTCTCATCTCTTGGGGTGTTTGTGACCAAGTATGGTTAGAATTGTTTTTTGGTTCAGAAGAACAGATTTTTGAAAGAAGTTAACAGACCACTGACAACTAATGAAAAGTGATGGCAATAGCTCAGTTGAGCTAGAGAAAAAACAGAAAAAGTCAGCTTTGACATACCTAACAATGAATAACGCAATCTATACATATCAGGTATTAAACACATTAATAAGAAAGTTCGTTTAAATTTATTTGCTGGAGAAGGCCACTGATATCTCTTCAGTGCAGAAGAAGTGTTGGAAGACCAAAAGGTGGAAGATTTATATAACTGATCGAGATCATATCACCAAAAGAGTATATATATATATATATATATATATATATATATATATATATATATATAAAACAAAAGAAAAAAAACTGAAATAATCATTGGCCAGAGCTTTGCATGTCGTAGATGATAATTCAATTCAATTTAAGGTAGTAGACCTAGGTTAAGGGAGACAACTCTTTAAATCAATAAAGCGTTTGAAACAGGCAGTTTCATCAATGCCTTTTAAGCACTGATGTGAAAAAAATTAAAAACGTCTTAGTTACTTAGATGCTTAGAATATTTTTATGAAAATGATCTGAACAAACATATAAGTGATTTTTAGGAGTTATTTCCCTTAATCTAGGTCTACCTCCTTAATTAAATCCATAGCAAACCAGCATCACATAAGGAATAGTTTTCATGAGTTATTGTAAAAAAAGTTCTGTGCAATCTGGGTATGGTATGACCGCAGCACATAAAAATTAATAGTGGCAAAATGGAGGAGGCTTACTTCTGTAAATGTACAAGTTTGGCCTTTGATACCTTTTAACTTTAATAGGGGAAGAGCTACACTACAATAGCAAAAACTTATGTCAATAGGAATCAAAATGAAAAACTATTTCCTCGACGTTCTTTGAAGATTTTATGGTGACTTTGAATTGTAATTACTCCCCTTTGGCTCGTTGTCTCTTTGACACATCCCCGTTTCCCTTCCTTCTTTTCTATTTTTTTTTGTATAATAAGTTAAGAAAAATGAAAAAAAATACATCATATGATAAAATTGAATATTGACTCCATTGACCCTAAATAGCTCGGACACATTAAGAGCTTAGCTATTTACCAAAACTGTACCTTACATGCAATGTTGAGTTTTTTCATGAATTAGGAAGAAACAACAAAACAAGACAATACTAAACAAAGCAAAGCAATACAAAACAAAACAAAACACAAAAACAATAACAAAGAAAAACCAAACAAATACGAAAAAAACATAAGAACAAACAAACAAAACACAAAACAATGTATCATTTTTCAATTTTATCACTGTTATTTTGAAAAACAAGTATAGCCGGTATTATGAAGTCGTGCACAAAGGTAAGGGAAACAGGGAGAAGGGAAACGGGGAAAGAAGAGGGAGAAAGGGGAGAGAAGGAAGCGGCTTAGAATGGAGATATGTAATTATATTAATCGCTATATCACCAGACCCATTCGGACTTTTAGATGGTAATATGATACATTTGTGGATCCAAATTGTTGTATCCCCTGACGAATTTGACATGTCCACTACGGAGGCTAATTTATAAGAAGCAAGAGATGCTTACTCTATCGGTTCACCTGATCTCAACCACGGTTTCTCACTTACTTTTTAGATAAATCGAAAAATTGATATGACAGTCAAGACAGACTGCTGACAATATTTTCTTTTGAGAAAGTTTCAAAGAAAAGGAACAAGTGGTAATTAATTTATGCAATTCGTATGTTTGAAAGAGAATGATGGATTTTTTTCTATTTTTTCCGTGATTGAAAGTTTATTTAGGTCACCGAAATAGTTTTTCCAGCTTGACCTTTTTTGAGTTTTGAACGTCCGAAATAAATTAACAAAAACTGATTCAGGGAAAATTGCTGGTACTTCTGCCATCGAATAGGCACAATTTCTTTACAAACACAGTCAAATGGCCATTAATATAAACGACAACAGATCTTACCCCTTGCAAGCTTAAGATTGTTTTAACCTCTACCGGATTGGTATGTTCATCAACATGACTGCAGAGTATGCCTCCTTGTAAATTTACCAAATGCAGATAAGATTTGAAGGGCCAAAACTGAAAGATGTGTTGAATAAAATGACCTCTTTGAGGCATGAAAATATAGATTTTCTCAATACAGAGACAATCTGTATGATCTCTTTATATCCGTACATAACCACGTGTACATAACTTGTAGGTATTGAGAGTACATTTCAAAAATCTTTGCCCCCTCTTTGATGTCATTTTCTCCAAAATTAATTAAGAAATAGATTATTGCAAGCGGGCTCTTTGCGAATTAGAGGATGGGCAGACCTTATATTTGTCAATATTTTATACCGAGCGATATTGACATAACCGTAACCTAGCAACAAATGTGTTGTTGTTTATAACAACAACACATTCGTTGCTAGGTTACGGTTATATCAATTTCAGTTCCGAGTCTTTAATCCAGTAACTGTTGTAAATTTCTATTATTGTTATTATTTGATGCAGCTTTTATGGTGATTCATTATTTAAAACTTTATTTACAAATAAATGTTGGGTGAATAAAAAGTGAAACTGTACATTACAAATGTCCTTTTGTAAAAATATACGCATGTGCTAAAAATATTATTGGAATTAGAACATAGCTTTGTTTCCAAAGCCAAAGAAGAGAGTCATATTAGAATCTTTGGTAACCTATTTGTATGAATCGTACCTACTAACCTGTATTATCTTCAACAAGCACATTTGTTATATAGATATCTAGGTGAAGCCATATCAATGTCACAATGGTGTCAGTTAGGACCATACTGATTGTCTCAGTTGCTACCATTCTGTGTCAGATAGTTTTGACATTAGGCTCCGAAGAAAGAAGTGAAATCAAAAAACGTATTTTGCTGAACGACCATGACGTAGTAGAGCAGTTAAATAGGAATATTCAATCACTGACACAACTTGTAAACACAATGCAAACTGAAATCTCAACTCTTAAAGCGGAAGTAGCTAGTGATACAAGTAAGATTTATGTTATATTTTTAGGATATTATTGTTGGTTAAAAAAGTTTTGGCTATTTTGAGGGCACGAAGCAATTTATTCCACTGCATATTTCTTACTTATAAGCTTAAAACTAATCATATCCAGACTCCCTCTGAACGTCGTGTCCAATTGACATATACGAAATTCTATATTTTACTTGTCTCACTGCAAAATACACCTTCAGTTCATAATATCAGTTACTGAGTTGTTCTTAATCTAAACTAACGGTGCCAACCAGACTTAGATGTTCTCAGGTCAAACTAAAGGCGCCAACCAGACTGAGATGTTCTTAGTTCAAACTAACGGCGCCAACCATACTGAGATGTTTTCAGTTCAAACTAATGGTGCCAACCAGACTGATATATGTTCTCAGTTCAAACTTACGGCGACAACCAGACTGTGATGTTCTTAGTTCAATCTAACGGCGCCAACCAGACTGAGGCGTTCTCAGTTTAAACTAACGGCGCCAACCAGACGACAGTTTCAGATTTTGTTTGGCTAGTCGCAGTGTCTCGATGCTTCTTTTTTTCTTGGCGACTCGTTGTAAGGTCAGGGAGAGTACCATATTGAATATTGTTTGAGACCTTAAGTGATGGATGCCCCAGCACCTATATCGGTAAACGCATACCCATTGTGTCAATGGTCATCAGTAGCCATTCCTAGGTGAATGGAGATAAAATTATCCAGTTGGTTGATGGTCACGCTCATATCTCTGGATTCTATGGTGAATTTTGTATTCATGCATACATTGTACACGGGTATACTAAGACAAAGCAATCGTAAAATAGCTGATTACGTTTCAAGTACAGCCCATCGAACCCGATGCAAACGATTGCCTAAGTGTTTAACAGTGTGAGCTCCATCCCATTAAAAATCATCAGGTGCTCCAAAAGGATATTATTGACGAAGCATTAGAAAACATCATCCAATCAGCTATCGAGCAGATTTTTCAACACCATATATTTTAATAGCTGTGTGACGGTTGTCACATGTAGAGCAGGTCATGCTCACACTCCCACAGCACACTTATAACACTCCTTTTTTAAGGGTTCACACACGTATAGTGCTTTTTAGTGGCGTTTATATTACGTTCGTTGTGTTTGTTTTGTCTTTATTGTTTATGTTAATTGTCTATATTTGATCCTTATATTGGATTCTGAATTTATGATTTGGTTTTAGTTTCGGTATTCATTTGGAAATTTACTCAAGGGCTTCAAAAACAAGGAGATACAGGGATCATTCTACAAGCCAAAACTCCAGCACACCGACTTATATGTTTATCGCATAGAAAACGGAAGCAAACTCGAAGGGGTGGGAGTGTATGTGAAGTGGAAGGGGTACCCTGTACAATGAACACATGAATCAAACAAACTGACCTTAAATAAACTCGAGCTCCTACCGATACTCTTTCCAGTCCCATCAGGTTTTGAAGAATCTAAGGAAAGAAGTACTATGGATTCGACCCTTGGAACAGACGGTTTACCAAGGTATTATTTTGAACATCATTTAATGGCGTCTATTCGGGCCCAAATTTTGACTGCCAGCTATTTCTTGTTCTTGGTTTTGGAAAACCATTCATTGGTAACCGGATCGTCTCACTGAGTCCCCTCCAGCTAATTATGGATCACATGCCCATGCATGTCCAGTTGGATAGTCATCTTACCCTTCTGATTGAAACTCACCCCGTCTGGCACGGATACTTTTCTGAATCCAGTAATTTTGAGAATAGGTAGCTTCTTCAAGCTCAAAATTCCGGATGGGTTGTTAGAGAACTAGATTGAGTTCATATTGTTTTTGTCTTTTCCGTTTGTCGCCCGTCTGTCCTTCAGTATGTTTGTCAGTCAATCATTCCGTCCGTCACAAAGTTTTTGAACTCCAATTTTCTAACATCTATCATCGGATTTCAAGAAAACTTCACAGGATTGTTGACCATTATGCTTAGTTGTGCACATCGTCTCGCCGGATTGATCGGCTAATTTTTGCTGAATTTATGCCTCTTTTTGACATAGAATTTTGCAAAATTATGTTTGTGGACGCCAATTCTCCTACATCTTTCAGCAGATTTCACATAATTGTTGAGTGTCATGCTAAGTTATGTATATTGTCTGGCCGGGTTGATCGACTAATTTGTATTGGAGTTATGCCCATTTTTGACCTAGAATTTTGCCAATTTAAGTTTGTTGACGCTAATTCTCCTACATCTTTCATTCGATTTCAAGCAAACATCACTTGATTGTTGATCATGCCTGGTTGTGCATATCGTCTGGACAGATTGATCGGATATTTTTTTTTTAGTTTTGCCCCTTTTTGACTTACAATTTTGCAAAATTAAGTTTGTGGACGCCAATTCTCCAACATCTTTGATCGGATTTCAAGCAAACTTCATAGGATTGTTGACTTCATACCTACTTTTGCATTTGGTATGGCCTAATTGATTGGCCAATTTTTGTTGGGAGTTATGCTCCTTTTTGTTATAGGATATTAATTCTCCCATATCTTTCATTGGATTTCAACCGAATTCAGTAATATTCAAATGCAGTGGCAACGTAGAAAGATATCATTTCCAGGAATATATGTATCGGGGAGAGACTTTCGTGTTTGTATCAAAAACACACCTCTGTTGAATATTGTTCCAGGTGCTTTCTAGCCACCATTTTCCTTTCAATTAACTGATATAATTCTCTGCAATTTTGTGTTCAAGTGGTCTTTTCGGACAATCAAGTAGTACTTTGGTACATTTGATCATGATATTCATAATCATCCATGTTGTTTATACGGTTTAATTTTTATAATATCGTAGGTGAAGATGCTTACGACGCCGAGGAGTATATGGGGCTTATACATGGCCGGGAACGCCACCATGTTGATCTTCTCACTGTTGAGCTTGGGGTGGCTCTGAAGATTACGGTTTGGGAGTTAATGCATAACTTGTAGTCAGGGCAGGTGATGCTGCACCAATGCACTCCCTTTTGGTGACTTGATCTGTTCAACACCATCGACATTCGAAACTGTTGGCCTTGAACTTTAAAAAAATTTCCAAGGATCTTCTTGTTCACTTTGGTAATGATGCCTGGTAAATGTTCAGCTGGATATTTTTAGGTACTTTTCGTGGGCGTACGGCGCGATATCCTATTACATGTAGACATCTGCAGTCTTGTTCTCATAGCCCAAGCTGTCTGTACAGGTGAAAAGTAGTAGGCGTATATATTCCTCATGAATACGTAGTGAAAAAGGATCTTGCAAGCCCCCAATTAGACCGGATTATCAAACTTGAGCTGATGACATGATCTCGGTTTAGAAAGCCCAACGATCGAAACTAAATGTCTTCTTCTTGTTATTGATCAAACGGACATCGACTCGATTCCAGATGTTCTGCATGGTTTTGCCGAAAACCCGAGTTCAACATGAACTTTCAGAGTCGGCCCTGAGCTTGGCACGATATGCAATGTTCAGATCTACATAAGTGCTTAAAACATGTTGATTGTCTGAAGCTAATGATCCGGTTCATTGGTTGAACTACATGCGCATCTCAAAGTACAACTTGAGATTCATGTAGTTCAGAGTGTACTTGTGAGTCTTGATGAAATATGAGACTTGCTTGCTCACCTTATTAATCTCCAAAATCTCTTGAGGAAGTTGATGGTCATTTGAGCATTATGGAGCTCCTCTAGGTACACCAAGTCACAGCTTACCATGGCACCACCATTATGGTCATCGGGGTTTTCAAAATTGATTCTACCTCCTATGTACTCTAAATAGAGTCTCCTGTGGGTAGTAGTTTTGACAACGTCTGATCGTACAGGTTGTTGACGTTGAGATAAGCGCGTGCTTTGTGGGTTTTGGTGCATTCGCAATTTTCTTTTATAAGAGATTTTGGCCGTGTCCTGTCGTTGATAAGTCTTAGCGACAACTCTGTTTGCACTCTCAAATATACATGTAACTGACATAAACATTGCAAGAAACAAGCTCAAATAATAACAAAATTTACTGCATATTATGCAACTCGTTTATTTTTTAATATTTTTGAAACCACTTCTAGTGCGGGAGCATTCACCTGCCAAGGAGTCAGACTTGTCTAACATGAGAATTTTACTTTTCATTTTGTAGAAATTTACGGTTTTTATACAAATTTTAGTCCCCCAAAAATACTGAAGCTCCATTTCGTGTATTGCACTAAGTGGGTATCCTTGCAACTGAATTTAGCCCCCTATTTCCATATTTTTGGTAATGAGTTCTTCTCTCTGACACTATTTTGAATATGGCTTTCCATGTTATTTGACTCTTATGCTGCAAATGAGGGGAAACTCATTGACACACGTGTACAGCATAACGTATTCACTGTTTATTTTGCAATTTTGGAATACAATGTAATTGCATTTTGCTTTTGCAGAATTATACAGAATAGTAGTGTTTTCTGTTCTTTCTTTTTCATTAATTACTTTTAATTCTTCATTTTTAGCTGGACATTGCTTCTGGCATTATGGCTGGTCTACAAAATTAACCTTGATCGTTAATGTAACAAATGTTTGCAGTTTTTGGTGTGCGCATCCTGCTAAACTATCTTTGGACTACGGTTGGACTGCTTGTTTTTGCGGTTTGGATTTTGCGTTGTAGAGCATGCAGATCTTGTAGGAATTCTAAATATCCTGGCAGCAATTCATATAATTACTTTGGGATTCCATTTTTTTTTATAAATCACTTGTGACGTTATGTCATCTCTACCACGTTTTCTTTTCCTTGTATGTCCATCTTATGGATTCCACTTTTTTATCACCACGTTCATTATGTATATGGTACTAAATTTGGACATTGTTACTTCTGCCATAATTTTTTTCCTATAGAATTTAGAATTGATTTACTTGTTGTCGGATTTATATAGTGGAAATACAACCCATCGAACGTTAAACTTTTATCGATCGATCAATAAGAAATGTTAAGTAATTAAATCCCGGTCCTAGAGTACAAACTCGACTTTCGGATGAATAACCGAGAACTCGAATGGTCGCTGCAATCTCTCGATTGGTAAGAGAGTTTGGAATTATCTCAATGCCCATATCAATACAAATTGGCTACACATTTTTACTTTTTTCACTTTGGTTAATGTTTACACTTTATATTTAAGGTATATTCATGAAGTAGTTGAATAAATTTTGCTTGCTTATTTTCAATTTCAGACCGTTTTAGATTCCATACTTAGAATGTATGTCTATTTTCAGGTGCAGGTTCCACTTATATCCGTTGGGGAAGAACAAACTGTAGTGCACCAAATACCAAGTTGGTATATTCAGGTATTTATGTTTCTACTGAATATTTCTGCACAGATTATTCTACTGTGAGCATTTGGATCATGCTTCATATTTTACGAAAGGATATGGAGTAAATGAACATGAGACCATAACACATGTGTTAACTCCAACTGCAATAATTTAATGAGCTGTATGGCCATTTCGGAAATTCATTCCTCATCAGCAGCACGAGAACCCAAACAGAGGAAATCCATAATTTCAAAAAATGTTTATAACGCATAAAACCAAACGAAATCCGAATAATCAGTAATATCAAATATAGCTAAGGACAAAACTACGATGGAGGGAGTTAATCCTTCGGTTTTAGAATTTACATAAATTTAGATAATAGTAATTGAACGAAATGTACACATGACATATTATCT
The DNA here is from genome assembly GCA_002080025.1 of Modiolus philippinarum. NCBI lineage: Eukaryota > Metazoa > Mollusca > Bivalvia > Mytilida > Modiolidae > Modiolus > Modiolus philippinarum. The sequence goes on from MJUU01061477.1 coordinate 111,769, forward strand.
CATGTACAAGTACACCATATCTAAGAAAAATAAAGAGCATACATCTCTACCACAGGGAATTGTTTTACCAACTTCACACTGCAATAAAAGACAAACTCTTGTATTATATGTTATACGAAAGGATATGGAGTAAATGAACATGAGACCATTCAGTTTTGATTGCTTTGTGGGTAAAATTCGAATGAGGTGCCCTTTTTTACTATTCTTTGTTTTTCTTGCCTTTGTCATGTCTCTTTACTTTGGGTAATAATCATGATAATGTGATAATTACTTTGGGTAATAATCATGATAATGTGATAATTACTTTGGGTAATAATCATGATGTGATAATTACTTTGGGTAATAATCATGATAATGTGATAATCATATCAGTTTTCCTTTAGACCACTTATTGTAACTGCAACTTCTTGTAACAAAGTTATATACAAAGTTGTAACATACTTATTTCGCTTATTAGGTAACAATATAGCTATCACAAAATATTCAACAAATGTAAGTACGTCACAGTGTTTTTCTTATATAAACCTGTAGTTTTGCAACTTTGATGATCTATGTTAGTTATCTATATCTCATGAAAATCTAAAGATTTTATCTGAGCCTAATTTTATTGAAATTATTTTCTTTTGGTACATCTAAAATATGACGATTTGCTACCCATAGACCGAAAAGAGCGCTATATAAATGTGGTTTTTAACCCGACCGTTAGATCTTGCTCGTGCTAGCACCAAGTCCGGCTATCCCCAGTTTCTATCGTTGCCTACTTTTTATTTTGTCTTTTTATGTTTTTTCTTGTGCAGTTCCATGATAGATTGTGGCATGTGATAGTAATTCTCGGCCATTGAAAGTGTTTTCTGCTATCTTCTCCTTATCAATTTTGTGTCGTTTTTTTTTGTAACGTCTTAATGTTTGAGCACATGATTTTTAAATTGCAATTGTAAATCTTAGCTTTGTATATTTGACTACACATTTTTTAATGATTGAATGAAGCATCAAGCACACACAGACATATAAAGATATATATGATTAGTGTATTTCTTCTCTGAAAAGGTTTCCTTTTTTTCTATACCTGTAGGAATTGAAGGTTAAGCGTAGGGTAAATGCAAAAATTATTGCGTTCGTACCGATTGTTAGTCATTTCATCTTAGAAGATAGTGAGCATTAAAGGGAAAAATCGCAAAAAAAAAAAAATAAAATTTGATATTATTTTTCATTTGTATAAATGAACCAGTATACATCTATATTAATGTTTTATTCCAAAGGATAAGTGCATGAGATATTTCGATGTAATTGACTTCGTTGTGAGGGTCGCCATTTTGCCATCCTCTCGATAAAAATTGTCAAGATATGTCTAATGACCTTTGAGATAAGGGTGACCTATCGTTGCCATCATGTACATTCTTTATCAATGTGAAGCAGACGGTTTTCTAACTGAATGATTGTATGACAAAAGCGTATTATAAACCTTTCCTGGTTTATTTTGATATTGTGATCACATCTAGGTACAAAACCAACATTTTGTTTTTAAAAATTGTTTGAAAATATAAAAAAAAAGTGCAATGCGAAATTCTGACAAAAGATATAATAAATCTATGTTCTGACGAGCATACTGCTCTACAAATAATTGAAATGATATTTGCCAGGATAATTATACACACGGACAGGTAAATTTTTGACAGATTGTTGTCCAACAAAACAACAAACCTGTTTATTCCCCCGAATTAACAAACATGTACTTACCTGTGGCAATGACAGGAAGAATTAGCGTGGTTTATACTTTGGTCCCCCCTCTCTCATCCAAACACTAATACACAAAACATGCATACAGTCGTATAAATTCTGATTAATAAGATGTTTTATCCATCACACGATGTTACCTAACCTCGGCGGCATGGAATTGAAAAAAGAAGACAAATAAAACATCTCTAATTTCGAATTCCAAAAGGAAATAGATGTACCCAGGAAATGCAAAAACTTTGCCAATTTATCTCAATGTTCTGATGTCAGCCCAAATACTTTGAGACTATAGCGAGCAGTGCTTAGTACACTGTCATTGGTACATAGCATGTACTTCACAGAAAACCATTGCTTTTTATGGTTTATATCATTAACACGTTCTCTTTCTTGTATCCCTTACATTTTTTAAGCATTTTGTGTATTTCTCTTATTCTTTTCTTTCTGCGACTTTACAAACACGATATTTCTAGTGGACCCACGAATTCGCAAATATTTGTTAATGAATATGAATATGAATATCTTTATTCTCGTGCACTAAGCTTAGTTAACTAAGCTTAGTTACAGAGAAGATAACTATATATCATAAATAAATAATACCATTTGCATATGTTGAAATACGAAAACAAAAAATTACAGTATTTGTTAACCGGTGGGGGGATACGGGTTTAGGCATAAAAGACAAACTATTCTCATATTCTCATATTTTAGGTATGTATTCCGTGTCAGGCAATTAGCACGAATGTATAGTCCCTGGTTTTTTTGTAGATGTAAATTTCCTTTGATCAATAATAACATTTTACAATATTACAGATTTAGTAATTAGAAATCATTCAAGATAAAAAGCATTTTTAAATGAAATGGTGCCTAAAACCAATAGTAAATAAAAGTCTAGGCAAATTATTTTTATACGACTCATCGGGCTCACCAATCGTATAAAATGCATGTCTTTTCAAGATTATGCGACATTGTGAATGATGTCTATACCGGTATATATATGCTTGTATTTCTTCGATTTGAATAGTAATGCAATAAATTTTTAATTTGATTTCTATTTATAAAAACACACTATAACATTTATTAGATTTCCCCATTTAAACACATTGGGCGAACTTTATACAGTTCTACTTGTTTTTAATTAGAAATTGTTAACCCTCTTCTTTTCGATATTTTACTTATCTCTTACATAGTCTGATACCCGAATGACACATTTTTTTGGGGATATTTTGGAAAAAACAAAAGATCGATTTTCATAAAGTATGTTTTCAAATCCCATCCCATATTGTCTACAAACGTGCAATTATAGCCTCACTATGTTGTTTCTGTTCCAGACGATACGCGTATTTGGACCGTACGCGTGCGGTCCGGACCGTATGCGTATTTTTTCGAAATACCCATTCGGTCGGACCGTACGCGTATGGTCCGACCGTATGCGTACGGTCCGACCGTATGCGTACGGTCTGGCTATTTCGAATACTTGCGCGTTCTTGGATAATATATCAATTAATCAATATAATATTATGAATGAATTAAGCTCTAATGTTTAGAAACAACTAAGATTTTCAAAAAATCATTATTCTAAAGAAAATAAGAAAAAAAATAAGAACTTACTGTTATTATTTTTTTTTGGAGATGCCTTTCTAAAATTTACTTATTAATTGTATACAATTATGGCACTTCCACGAGATCAATATGGGGTTTAACGGAGCAATAAAGTAATATTGAACGAGGGTTTATCCCGAGTTCAATATTATCTTTTGCGCTCCGTTAAACCCCATATTGATCGAGTGTAGAAGTGCCATAATTGTTTTATTATATTTGATTGACATGTCTTAAATCACTGATGACAAACAAAAGGGGTGTGGTATATCTATTGTGGGTGTGAAAGGGGTGTGGCCTGTAAACGTCAATCAAAGTTAGTGTGCGATATGATGATTTATCATGATCAACTGTGCAATATGATGTTTTATTGAGTAGGTTCATTTCTATTCTTTATACATAGAAACAAAAGTACAAATATAATAAAACGTTATATCAGATAAAATGATTATAAATGGGATGTTAATTGAAATTTAATTATTTAGTATCTGAAAATCCTGAGGAAAAAATCATTGAATACCACCTCTTAGGAAAAACAACATGTTTCCCAATTACCACAAAAAGAATGCAAATTATAAAATCTCGTAAAGGCGGAGACAGCTGAATAAATATTTATCAATTATGGACTTTTTACGAAGTCAATATGTTATATATGGACCTGTTAGGTTTATATTGACCGAGGACGAAGTAGAGTAGAAAGTCCATCATTTTTATATTACATAGGTAGTTTTATGGTATCTCGAATTTTTTGTGGAGAAACATTTTGTCAATACATCGGAATTTAATTAGAAATAGAACCTTTATTTGAAGGCGGGTGTGGATCTGCCATCATCTAGAATGGATTACATGAGTGCTCGTAGGATAAATAAATGACGACATTTCTCTTATATTTGCAAATAAAAAAACAAACAAGTAGGCATTTTTTTAGCGTGTTTACGTGAAGTGTCCAATAAAAAAGCATGTGACAACTGTTAAATATATTTTTCCTCGATTTCAGTGGTTGCTCTGTAAAAACATTTTAATACCCCCCCCTTTTATTTCCCCGTCGGAAACTTATATTAATATGTAAAGCGTTTTCCAACATTTATTAAAATATTTTTTCATTAGATCTTTCTTAGTGAAAAACTATAGTCTGAAAGTCCAACCAGACATATAGCGTCAATAAAACTAAAAATAGAAACATAGCGTCAATATACTTAAAAATAGAAACATGGCGTCAATATACCTAAAATTAGAAACAACACTGAAATATGCTGAATATTCTTAAAATCACGTGAGCGTATTAGCCAATGAGATTTATAGAAACTTATATCATATGTAATATAATTAAACATGGGAAATAACACAGTGTTCCAAAAAGGAATGCCCTCTGTCCTTCATGTACAAAGGAAGTTAATGTATCACCTTTAAAATTTATGTGAAAATGTGATTTTTTAAAAAATTTTACTACTTCTATAATTTAATTTCAGTTATATAAGTAATCTATTATTTTTATAAGGACCTAATAATTTATACGGTTTTCAGTGGTAGTTAGTGCTGTCAGTTTTGACTGTAACTTACTTCTTTGTTTTAATAACGAATCTAGTGTCTGTCTTTTTCTTTGTACTCATACGGTCTAAATATACGCGTATGGTCCAGCTCGTATGGTCCAGCAGACCGTACACGTATACTCATACGGTCCGACCGTACGCGTACGGTCGGACCATATGAGTATACGCATACGGTCCGGACCGTACGCGTACGGTCCAAATACGCGTATGGTCTGGAACATTTCTATTAATGTAATTTCCGTCAATCATTTTACAGGTAATCATGTAAAGATTTGCAAATTGGCTTAGGAATTATTACGCAACGCCTGATCAGGGGAAACAGGTGTTAAAATCTGTGTCACCTGTGTGCGAGAGATCATGAACATCAAAGATTGCTTACCGCTTGTCAATGTCAAAAACTTATTGAAGGATTATATTAAAAAATAACGTGACAGTTAAAAAAAGAGAAAACAAAATTTTTTTATGTAATATAAATAGCTAAGTATATCAAAATGATATAATAGGAAAATGAAGGGAAACGGGGAATGCATCCTTTAATATACCAAATTAGAATTTGCGCTTTCATTGAATCATTTCAATCGTATAAATTCAGAAAGACAAAATTATTTCATTATTAAAATTCCTTTCGGGTTTATTTACGTCCTTTTTATTTTTTGATTATCGGCCACATCAAAAATCATCTGTGCGATTTAAATTACGTAAACTGATATGTATCAATGTAGATTTTTAAAGATATTTCTCATGATTCAGTAGTAGGTTTTGACGTCACAACCTACAATTACAGTCAAAATATATTATAGAAATTTTGAATAACTTCTTTATTTTTGCGAATTTTTGAATAAAATTTGAAATATATGCATTTTTCATTACAAGGAACAAAATAAGCCAACATGTAAAAAATCGCGAATTTTCCCTTTAAGGAAACCTAAACGGGAAAGATAAATAAAGGTATTGCATCCAATAATGAGACTTTGTATGAGGACTCTTTTTTTAGGATTACACCTCAGCCCAAGCCCGAATTCCAAAAAGCAGCAGTACTGGCATAACCCAAAATTGAAACAGATGTGTCAAAATTTCGGCCCACAGAAGTCAAGCTACGACCAGAAGCCGGTCAGAAAAAAGATGAAAATACCTTGTGGACATACAGCGAATCGAAGAATGGAAATTGCAAATTACAATGAAGACCATCCGTTAATTAGCGAAGGATGAGGTTTGAAGGGATTTAGCAAACAACGGCAGTAGAATACCGAAGGAACAAGGGAAGCGAAGACTACAAAAATCGAAATCCAGAGACACGGCAAAAACGGTAACAGAGAAAAACAAAGACAAAACAATGACGTTAGACAGCTACAATGCACGGAAATAAAAAGACGACATTAAAAACTAAGGCACTCATAGTGTGAACTCCAATGAAAACCGGGAGTGACATCAGGTGCTCCGGAAAGGTAAGCATGTCCTGCCCCGCTAGCGACACCCGTCACACTATCAGTGAGGCATATAATGTTTTGAAAGGTCTGTTTGGTAGCAGATTGGTTAATGTCATTTTCTAACCCTTAGACGAAAAACCAATAAAATCCATGGTACATGTTACTTCTCTAACCCTCAAACAGTACCATGGTGAAATTTTAAATGGCTTTTTGTAAATCTTTATAGTATTAAGACAATCACAAGGACAAATCGGTAGCACAAACACCACCGACGAAGACAAAACTGAATTTTTACAGTATGATATACAAGACAACACAAAAACCTAAAGCACTGACAGTGTGAACTCCCATTAAAACCGGGATTGACATCAGGTGCTCCGGATGGATGAGCATGTCCTGCTCCGTTAGCGGCAAACGTCACACTATCAGTGAGTTAATCCAGGGTTGAGTCAAAACCGGTTATGTCAAACCGTGAAGACGTGAAATCTAACTGAAAATGTCCGTTTTCATCTGGGACACAGACACATCATATTTGTCAATGATATCATGGTGACGGCCATAAAATTTCTAATGGGATGAAAGCGGTAAAGGCTGAACAAATCCCTGACTAAGCAACTTTTGGGACAGTGTTTTTGCTCTATTAAAAAAAATCGCTGTATAAACTACACGCGCGACAGTAACGAATCAACTGTGAAATGTACACTCCATAGGCTGGAGAGGTAGGTATATTGCCGCTCATAAAGGGAAAATTCACAATTGGGAAGTTAAAATCATCACGTTTGTCGTATAGCTTAGATTTCAAACGTCCATCTTCATCAATGTATATAAACAGATCTAAGTACAAAGCTGAAGTAGGTGTGTCAGTAGTCTCTTTAATTTCAAGCTCATTGGGATAGATCTGGTGTAAATATTCCTTGAATTTTGGATTATTAAGAGAAAGCACATCGTCTATGTAGCGGAAGCTGAAACTAAAGGACTGGGCTAAATATTTTTTTTTCTGTGTTAGCCCTTGTTAAAACTTGGCCTCATACGAGAAAAGAAAAGAGATCAGCTAAAAGCGGCGCGCAGTTAGTTCCCATGGGAATCCTGATTGTCTGTTGAAAAACGCGACCTCCAAATTCGACAAATATATTATCTATTAAAAATTCCAACATCTTGATGACGTCATTCTCCGTGTACTTCTTGTTTGACTCGGTGTGGTTCTTTACTAAATATGTTTTGTCTTTCCCTACTACTAAGTAAGAGTATCTGCTTATCCGTTTTTAGTGCAGAAACATTGATGTCTCAAATAAGAAATTATTGTTTTCAATTTATTGTGTGGAAGCATAGTAGAAAGAGTAGAAAAATCAAAAGTTTGTATGCTGTGGCAATGGTTAAGACTGCTAGAGGATAGCTGTTCAAGAAGATCTTTAGAATTTTTTAGAATCTACAAATCTGATTGACGCCGCTCGTGGAATAGACTTTATCACAGTAGCCATCTCTGACTGCGGTCAATAAAGTAGTGAGGAGCTTAGAAAGTGGCTTAGTGGTGCATCTGGAAGACCCGGCAATGAATCTCTGTTTGTATGGGTTCTTGTGAAGTTTAGGGACCCAGTAGATGTACGGGAGCTGATTGTTTCATCACCTGCTTTGATGCCAAAGGATCTTAAAACTGAATTGTGATTTTCGATAATCTCCTCCCTTGATAGTGTGGTGGGAGTATAAGATTCTTGATGTACTATCAATTCCCATCTCCTTAACCAAACAATCAAGATAGTGCTTATTACACACGAATAAAGAGTGCTTTGTTAAGCTCATCCAGGCGGAAATTAACGGGACATTCGCCCGCAGGGATGTCTTCAGCAAGAAACAGCTAAAAGCTCTAGGCAAAGAACCGCGGCACCAAAAAGTACTTCCAGCTCAGAAGAAAAAGAATGCGCTCCAATTGGTGGAACATGATATCAGAAGTTCCTTGAATGAGGAGGAGATCAAAAGCACAAATCGACGCCAGGCACTGATTGTGTATTTAGCACAGTTGTCATCGCACCCGCGAGGTCGCACGACATGATCACATTTGAAAGTAAGTCGGAGTACTGTCTCAAATAGTATTTCGATTCCAATCGCTCAAGTGAAGGCATTGAAGTTGCACTTGTTGCTTCTAGCGGAGACGGTGGACACGAATATAACGACCAGAGAGAACACCTATGTCATTCTCTACTTCCGATCAGACCTTCTAACCTTCACTCAATCACCGGACCTTGATTGGGAGATTACATTCTTGATGGTCAAGTTCAAGGAAATTTGGCAAAGTACATGATTGTAAGGAACTGGTTGAGCTTTGAACACATCGAGAAGCTAGAAATCCACTTAAATGAATTAAAGCTGCAGTTGGCGGTGGTGCATGGCGGTCAAATCAGGATGAGGTAGATGGCAAACATACCTACCGCATAGCTCAGTGCAGGAGATGGAAGGATGAACTGACATTTACAGGAATCGACTTCCCGGTTTCCCTTGAGATGATCAACAAAATGGTGGATCAAAACAACACTATCAAAGTCGACATCATTTGTTCCATGGCGTAAAGAAGGCTGAGGACAAGGAAGAGGATTTTAGGGGTATTGCTCTCAGGATATCTAAGAACATGGGTACGAATCCAGTAGATTTTCTATTGCTGAGCAACGAGAGAAAGTACCATTCTCGCCTTTGAGGCCACAAAATGTAAGGAGACGGTCATGAAATCTTCTGTCGTATCTGTCTGTCTCACCTCATGAGACTTGACATCTTGGATGACATTTTAGAATATTGTAACCAAATGGTTGACGTTTGAATCAAAATAATATCGCGGTCCTTACAAATAACAGAAACATGTTGAAATTCCTTTCACCATATACAAATTCGAATTCGATTCCGAATGCTGCACAGATAAACCCAATACATGTAAGCCTGATCCATTCAAAACCTGCTCGAAGGCATACCAAAAGCAATCAGGTTTCGGCTATCGAGTAAAATAGGCCTACGACGACTATAAAGGCCGGTGAAGACTATCAGGCAAGTTTATGCTACCACATTTGCAATAGTGAATTGAAATGGTACAAGGTCGGTGACAACGACCACTTCACTGGAAAGCATCGGGTTGCCACACACAAATAATGCAATGAAGACTTTTTTCAGCTCCCGAATTAAGTACTTATCGTCTTCCGCAATAGGGTCTGTAAGTCTCGTCTAATTTTAGAACTTCCGGAACCAAAAGTTGTACCCGGAAGTTGCATTTTAAACAAAAACATATGACGTTCAAAGCAAAAACTTTGAACGTCATAATCCTGTAACGTCATATTTTGGCGGGAAACGTTTTCAAATTGCAATTTTATCGTGATTTCTCTGTGTCACATGACGAGACTTGCAGACCCTATCACAGTGGGTATGATGCTCATCTGACAACGAACAGATCACCTCAATCCCCAAAACGGACGAAAAGTATATCAGCTTCTCCAATATTATGAATGGGGGCTTGGAGAAGAGATTCATTGATTCGACGAGGTTCATGCTGGGCTCCTTGGAAAACTTGACAGGAATCTTACGAAGGATAAATTCAAGGCGACACAGAAGAGGCTAGATGACGAAACGTGCTTATGATTAGGAAGGGAATATATCCCTATGATTACGTAGATGGACCTGAAAGTTGGAGGACGTCCAGATCCTACTAAAAGAAGTCTTTTACAAGACTCTTTTCGAAGAGCTTATCTGCCACGGTAAGCAATGGTAACGAACTTTTCGAGCTTTTTCAATATGATATAGGGTTACGCAACAGACCTATATTGTAAAGGATTCAGCAACAGACTTTTCGTGGTCTACAGCGATAACACGAGTGCTAGCGTGTCGCTTTTCTTTTAATGATATGTATTCTATCTCATTCATTTCTCTAAATGCTTCATGTTATGGAATTCAGCATTGATTTTAATAAAAGAATAAGGCGACTTCACAAGTGAATATTTCTTTTATATTGTGCTTTTAAAAACTGCTGCTTTTGTATAAATACTGATAAAAGCGAATTTAAATCATCAGATGAACAGGATTATGTGTGTATGCGGCACCGGAGTAAGATGTGTGGATTGTGACTTAATATACCGGCACCCATACTCAACAGAATAATGCATAAAAATTACACATGTATCTATCGCTATCACAAAACCGCTGGAAAAAAGGTATACCATTTATAATCAGTTTTTGAGTTGATCTTTTCTAGCTGATTTGACCAGACTGGTTCCGGCATAAAGCTATTAATCGAAGGTTAGGACTGAATGGTATTGTCTTGTGTTTGACGCCATTATAATTAATTTTTTCGTGTGTGCAGCTCATCGTGCTCATACTTCTGGAGCACCTGATGATACTTCTAGTTTTGATGGGGTTTTACGCTGCTATTGCTTTAGTTTTGTGGCGTTTCTGTTCCTTTTTGTTTATTTTTGTCTTTGTCAAGATGTTTCCATTTTTCATTTGAGTTGAATCTGATCTGCCGCTTTTTTTATATACGATTTCAAAGTTTCCCCTTCCATCTTTTTTCCTTCGATATTAGTTATTGATCTAATCACTGAGTCAATGACATGGGATATGCCCCAGTTGCTTGACATATCTGTCGACTGGAAATCACCGATCATTATTATGTCCTAATCAAA
>MJUU01061478.1:8594-27690 GCA_002080025.1 Modiolus philippinarum
CAAATTGTTTTTGTTACGTTTTCAAAAACAATAGTAATCATAAATTAAAACCATAGCGACGAGAAGTTTTTTCAAGTCCCTTGAGCCATATCGGAACGCACCTTTATTCTGTTAATTCTGTTTTTTTTTACATAACAGAAATTCAGAATTGACGATTCTCTAATTTCTAGCAAATTTAGCTAACGCCTGACCGATTTCATGAAAATACTTGTCATCTCTAGAGGGATAAACAACTCGCATGCAATTTCCCGCCAAATCTGTTTGGAACATTATCCTTAGCGTTTTACATTATATCATTAGAGAATCATTTTCTACAGCTTCAACACGTTAATTATTAAATATCTCACGTCTTGTTAAATAAATTTTCAAATGTTTAATACTCGGCAAACCTCGATCTCAAACATTTGCAAAATTTATCTTACTCGATGTGAGAAATTTCATTATTAATTTAGTTCTCGCTGTAGCAACTATATATAAAACACATTTTGATGGTTGTTATAAATGTGTAAGTATATAGTCAAAATAATATTTAAAATGATAGTATGACTTTAATTTTTAACAACGGCATATACTTTTAACAGGTAGTTGACGAACTGAAATCTTATGATACTATTCATCACAGTTATCCAATGCCAGTCTTTTTCGGTGGAGGAGCAAACATTGGTAGAAAACGACGATTGGTCTGGTGGCCATATCCTATATATTATGGAGGTTCTGACGCAAGACAAATCTTTGAGGTATTAATAGCTCTTACACTTCTTGCTTTTGGAGAATGATTGTTAAGTTTCAATCCCCCTAACCCCAATTGTATCCATTTAAATAGGTACGGCATGTGGAAATTGAGATTTAAAGACAAACCAGTTGCTATTCATTTTGATTCTAATGGCCATACCATCAACAATATGAAATATAAAGGTACCAGTAGCAATGAAATAATAAAGAAAAAAAAAATAATTGTTTTTGGAAATTAGAAATATTTGAATCCATTTTTTTAAAAATTTTGTTTACAAAAAAGGAGTTGCTTAAGGGAGTACGAGCCTCAGATTTCAGAAGCATTCTATATCCTCGGGTTTTATCCATTCAAACAGTGCTAAATTTTTTTGCACATGGATCACATTTTCTTGGTCATAAGTCACTTTAAAATACATAAAATAGACTGTGTATAAAATTTAATCAACTTCCAATTATAATTCCATATATTTAAAGGCCTATAAACATCTTTTGTAAATTGAAGGAAAACTCTAGAGAGATCTGTTTCTCGCCAAAATTTTGACGTCTTATATCTCAAAATTTTCTACATGGATTTTCAAATTTTTTTGCTCAAGTTGTTCCATTAGATGTGCTCTTCAAGGCAAAAGGTCAGAATTTTAATTCTAATTACAAAATTTTTGAGACTCGTACTCCCTTAAATCTGTTTTGGCTTCAAATTTTATTCTATCAGTTATTTTTTCTCTGTCAGCTCTTATAAATAGTTCGATTTATCGGTTTTTAAAGATTTTGATTTTATCAGTACTGAAGGATATGAGTTTTTGGAATAGGGTCTGTAAGTCTCGTCATGTGACTAACGAGAATCCACAATAAACAGGCAATTTGAAAACGTTTCCCGCCAAAACATGACGTAAGAGGATTGTGACGTTCAAGTTTTTGTTTGAAACGTCATATATCTTAGTTTAAAATGTAACTTCCGGGTACAAGTTTTGATCCCGGAAGTTCCAAAATTGTACGAGACTTACAGGCCCTATGGTCATCTACAGAAATTACAATGTACAGCATTTATATCTAAACTGACACTAATAGTCCTTCAACTCTGATAAGCTTTCAAGCATTTAGAAAATTTAATATCTGTACAAAACAAACAGGCATTTTAATTGAAATATCACCCTTTTATAGAAAACTATGGGGTAAAAGTTGGACATTCAAAGTTAGTACAAAACATCATGAATTAAATTTTCTCGTTTGAGTTTCTAAATAAACATTGTGCATTTTGTTCTGACAAAGTGCATTCTATTCTCAATCGAAGATTTCCCGACTTTTTACAACACTTTGCAGGAACCAAAATTTTAGCAATTCTTAAAAAGCGAACCCGGGGCAAAATTTAAGACGAATTAACAGCATCTTCAGCAGTAACTCTTTATGCTATCCGTAGCATCATCTTACACCCGAATTAACCAAAATTGGACAGTCACTGCAGTTTTACGTCGTCCTGCTCGCTAAAATTTTAGTGAAATATCGGACAAGAATGCACATTCTCAAAAGAAAATGCACTCTGTTTATCTTCACAAAATAAAATTGCTGAACTTCAATAGTTTATTACTTGTTTATTTCTCAACGAATTAAAAAATTGGCTCATTCGAAAGCGCATTCAATTTTCTTTCATTTTGTGCGCCAAACTTGCGCTTGATGCCCTCTCGGCTCTGAGCGCGTAGCTCTCAGACCAAAGGGACCGAAAAGATCAAAATCAGTACCTTTTGGTGATAATAAGTTTCTTTTTTATATCAATTTGAACGCTTCCTTGGCCAAAGACACGTTACCAGTGGCCAACAAAATAAATAAATCAATCAATCAATAAACACAAAAGCAAAAAAAAAACCTTTACAATTAAATCAAAGGAAAACAATTGAATCATACCCTCCCCCTTTTCTATTATCCAACAATATTTTGACAAATATTTGTTTTAAAAACTTCCATAAACTGTATAAAGATCAAAGGTATGCTAGCTGTCACTTTAAATTGCACAAACCAACCACAAAATACATTTAGAATCAATTTTATTAGAAAACTCAAAAGTCAACATTGTGCATTTTGTTCTGAGAAAGTGCATTCTATTCTCAATCGAAGATTTTCCGACTTTTTCATCACTACGCAGGAACTAAAATTTTAGCAATTATTAAAAAGCAAACTCGGGGCACAATTTTAGACGAATTAAAAGCATTTTCAGCAGTAACTCTTCATGCTATCCGTAGCATCATCTTACGTCAGAATTTTCCAAATTGGACAGCACTGCAGTTTTACGTCGTTCTGCTTGCTAAGATTTTAGTGAAATATCGGAAAAACTCCGTTTGAGAATAGTATGCACATTCTCAAAAGAAAATGCACTCTGTTAATATAACAATATGCATGTGGTTAATTTCAAACATATCAGCTATCCACATAGAAAAATCGAGAGATGATAAATGGCCCAAACAAAATTTAATAGCATAATTATTTCTGGAAATATAGGTATCTCATTTGAATGAAAAGAATCAAATATATATACTTCGGTACTTTGTTATATATAACTTCGTTAAGGTGTCTGCAGGGTATTAATTTCCTATTATAGAATTTTGTGAAATTGTTTGTGTAGAAACATAATTGTATTGTTATTCAAAATATAGAATAAAATTTGGGGGTCACCACGCATTTAAGCGCAAAAACTGAAATTGAAAATTTCAGTATTTTACACAAAAATGATAAGGAAAATGAATGTATGAGAGGATAGCTTGAAAAATCTATTATAGATTTTGTTTATACTTTGCATGTGTTTTGAAATCATTATAAAGTTTACAAATACAAAATAAAAATTAGGGGTCACCGTTGAAATATGAGAGATAAATTGCGACAAGTCAATTTCTCTAGTGATAAATTCTTTTATCAAATTATCTCCCTTGCATAATTCTGCGTTCTGTTAATCCAGCAACAGATTTAAAGCTCGTATGTTTTAGTTCACGGTTATGTAATGAAAATGTTATAAAAGTGATCAGGAATAAAAATTTTATATATTGTGGAACTTTCTTTACATTTTAAATAACTATTTTACCAAATTTCTTAATGAATGTAACCTAAATGAACAAGTATTAGACAAAAATGGCGGAATAATACCAATGAGACACCTTAAGAGAACTTTTAATAGAATGATCATGAACTTTCGCTTGCAACCTCTTCTTAAATTTTCATAACAATAACTTTTCCCCAAAATTTACATATTAACCTCTTCTTTAATCAACATATCCCTTTTCCCAAAATCTTCAAAACTTTAAATAAGTTTTTTTCAGTCAGTGTGTTCAGCTTTTGTTATATTCGTCCTTTAAGAAGAACAGTGCAGTCAGGATATCGTTGACAGATATGACATGTTGTCACAAGTGCGAATGAAAATACTTATCTTGAATTTCTTCTCCATGGTTCTATATACCCGATTTGAATTTACGCCATATTTATTCATAGAAAGTATAACAGGTACCATGTTCGGTGCTGGATATGCTGTGCATTGATAATATACTGATGCAACTTTTGGATTTTATAATAGTTCACATATTGAGTGCTTTTAGTGCTTTTATTGTAGATGTTGTGTTTGTTATTTTCTTTTTTTGCAGATTTCATTCAGTATTAAGAATATGATTCAAACTATATAATTGTTTGATCTTTTACAGAATGCCGGAGTTAAAGTGTTGACTGATGCCACAGTATACCATCACATCGAGAGATGTAAGTAAATCATGTTAAAAATTGACTGATTATGAAATGTTTTGTTTCAGATTTTGAAACCTGTATAAAGGCCTTACTTGTATTTCATTTGCAGTAAAAAAATCGCAGTTGAATCTTAACACAATTAGATGTAACACGTTTGGTGGAATCTGGAATGGTTAGAGAGATTTCTTAAATCCTTCCTGATCCAAAGGGATCAAAATTAAGGTTTCAGAAAATGAAACTGACTTCATTTGGACTCCATATCCCTTTATTTGTTCATTGATTGTCATATACTTGGATCATGTTATGTTCCTCTAAACCACTTCTGTTTGATATACATCCAAAATGAAGTAGGGTCTGTAAGTCTCGTTCAATTTTGAAACTTCCGGGCACATATTGTGTACCCGGAATTTACAATTAAAACGAAATTATATGACGTTTCAAACAAAAATCTTCAAACGTCATGTTTTGGGGGGAAACGTTTTCGAATTTCAAGTTTATCGTGAAATCTCGGTAACACATGACGAGACTTATTAGACCCTATAGTTCGATCAAGTCGTATCTGAGTAATATTTTGGTGGAATCGGTTTGTTCCATTGACATTCCTTAAGGTAGATAGATACTGTTGCGCTGCGCAATTCAGTCGTGCATTTGAAAAATAAAGAGTCGAATACCATGAATACGGATTTGGTTTGATTTTTTGACCGGAACAGTCATTTTATAGATATTCCTCTGTGACGTCATAATTAACTGACTAATGTCCATATATCGTCCACTTTGTCACGAATTAACTCCCTTTTCCCGTAAATAATGTTCTTTACGGTAACTTTGTAAAATATGTCCGTTAAAAGCATGGTGACATATATTTTTTCGCCTTTCCCGTAGGTGAGATTATAAACGAACTATTAACAAAAGTACATAAAATTCTCATGGATAAAAAGTAAATTTGAGTAAAGTTAATATTTGCCTTTCCATATTCTCCTCGAACATTCTATGTAAATTTAGATGAAAAACGGCAAAAAATGCACAAACTTTTTGGATTCTAGGAAAAACAAGCATGGTGACCCATACTTTTTATCGCGGATTTCAAGTGTATAGGATGCGGTCTTCAATTATGCCAAATTATAACAAAATCTCATGGATGTAAATATTAGTGTCTATCTACCTAAAACATTTCAGGTAATAGTCCAAATTCATGTAATACCCAAATAACCCACACCACCCAAACAAGAACGGATAGCAGTCTGATATACCATAATATATATGAAATAACTGAAAACATCTATTTATATGTTTTGTGGTATTGGATGCAATCACATTTGACAGCATTCCATTGGTGCATTAAAACCCGTTGGTAAACCTATATGTGTATCATTAAGACTAATGTTGTGAAATTTTGTTGTTGATGTACTAACAACAACAAAGGTTGATATGTTCATTGCACTATGTAAATGTTTTTTTGTATTCTGCCATATGAAGTAATGTTTTATGTGATACCCTTTGCCATGCCATGTGTCCATTCGTCCATCCATGCGTCCGTCCCAATTTCCCGACTGACAGCTCGTGAACGAAGTACCATTCTGTCTCCAAACTTTGAATGATAGTCGTTTACAGCAAATTCATGTCATGTTCGAGTTCAGAGGTGTAAGAGTTTTAAGTGTTGCCAGTAGAAACTTCGAAATTTCGCAAATTATGTGGGTTGGACCAATAACCTGTAAAGGAAACTTTAGACATACAAATAAATAATGTATGTAAATTGCCCATCAAGAAACACAGGCCAAGTAAATTTTAGGGTCAGAAGTAAAAGTGTTTCTGAAATCATGCCTAAATTATCCTAGAAATATTCTAAATTAAGGGCTTTTAAGCTTATCATTTGTTAACAAAAACATAATGTTTAAAACTGGTATGTAATATGCTTACCTCTTAAATCAGCCAAATTTTTATTTTTAGTTTAGATGAGAAAGTGGTTTTTGAACTTGAAATACATCATTACTTATTTTTATTATTCCATAAGCATTAGCAAACCCCTACCTGTTGTATTTCATTTCATAATTATGTTTTATGAAGCATACATGGAATTATACGATACAATTATTATAACCACAACTGCTTTGATTTACACATTTTCTACAAAATAAAAAGCAAGCTGTTTATCCTGTGGTTTAACAATTTTTTTTACGCACAACTTGAAGATAGAGCTGCAATACTAATTGTACAAACAGCGTAATTGTTTTTAATCCCATTGTTTATCGTCTTGCATCAACATCGTGGCAATTCCCATTGTTTAGACATAGAATCCTCTTGTTAATCCATACCGTTAATAGGGATATTTTGGTGTAAGGATATTTTTGCGGTTTTGTTTGAAACTGTGCATGTTTTATTTTGGCGTGTTTAATTTTGGACTTTTGATAAAACAGCTGTGTTTTATTTTGGTGCTCCATTTTATTAAAGACAGGAAAATGTTCAAGAAACAGTTCATGTCCATTTCCTGTATGAAGTTTTGATAGGAAATACAGGAAAATCAACTGTGTCTCATGATAAAAAAAAACAACTATTTTTTTCAACTTATTTTCATTTCAGTCATATATACATATATATTGATTATTAGCATATTGGACCTACAATACTAACTGATACCGTTGGCAAATTTCCAAATCAATGCTTGGATTTTCTAATTTTTGAGCATTATAAATTTTGCTCTCTTATTTATTCCATATGGTGGTAAGGCAAACACTGTAATGTGCACTGGAATAGTGGAAAAACATCCTTACTGGAAATCCCATAACGGGTTTTAAATCGTAAGAAGAATTAGAAACGTGTCCTAAATAAAACAACGATTTTTTAAAGCGCTTTATTGTTTTGTAAAACTTTTCTATGTAAGGCCATTAATACAATGCATTATCTGAAACAAATTTTCTTCAATAAGTAGCCTGAAGCATGCCAATGTTACAATACGGAATATTGGCGGTTAACAGGTCGCTATTAAATTATATTCAAAATTTTATAATTGAATTTTCCATACGGAATATAAGTTTGAAAATGATTCTCTGTTGAAATAATATATGACAATTATTTATGCATCTTATATTAAAACGCAGTCTGAACTTCGTCAATTGTATAAGTTAAAACCATATAATGTATGAAATCAAAGTAATGTGCGTTGTTTAAAGATTTTATTCAATACGTTATTTGTTTAATTACATAAGATCTTTTGGCAATTTCAAACTTGTAATCATTTGCTTTCTACAAAAAGGATTGCAATATATCTTTACTCTAAAATGTTTTCCAAATTTTCCAGATCTTTACTTTTATACCACCATTGGTATGTTTCGACCTCAAGTGTTCCCCTCTCTCGCCCCTGGAATGGTGAACGGGGGACTTGGTGGTTCTGGCATGACAGGTGGGAAGTTGAAAGAGGCAACAACAATTAGAAAATCGTTTCCCGAAACATGGCTTTGGACAAACAATACAATAGGGTATCGTTAATTGTCGAATAATAAGTTACAACGTTCTCTGCTAGCCCAGATAAGGTTTTGGGGAATCTATGCTGCAAAAATATGCATGAAGCTTTTAAAGCACAGAAAAAGAAGAATTACGTCGGATAAAATAATATATATAAACATAAAAATATAGTATATAGAGCATCTCTATCTTATCTGATTCGGATCATCCAGTTACATGTTGACAGTTCAGCGCACTTGTGTTCGTGAAAGTATCCAGGGTTTTCTACTGATTTGAATTTTTGGTAAAAATCACAATAAATGAACAAAAGATAACTGGAAACACCTTCAATGTTCGAAGTTCTATAGACAGTGTACGGTTTTTGTGAATTGAGGAGAAAAGATTTTGCATTAAGAACAATGGGTGCAAAGAAGACAATAAATTTTGCTGTTTTGAAATTAATACATGTAATAAGTGGAAGGAGTATTATAAGGACTTGGTCCTTGTTTCCCTATCCTAACTGCTAAATTCTCATTGGTTTAATTTGTATATTTATCTTTGTATGATTGAAAATTGATTTAGTTAATAAATGTGTTTACATTACAAGTAAGTTCGGGACAGTATTAATATAATTTTATTATTATTCTTTGGGATCGCTTTATTTTTGTAAATTTTGTTGAAAACTAAGGGGTATCTCCCTCATGCAAAGCTCTGTCCTTAGCTAATTTTGGCTTTATTTGGCTTTACATTTGGATCATATTGGTTTTTGTTCTCTATCAGTTTTTAAACATCTTTGAGTTTCTGGTCTTTCAAACGTTTAGATTTTATCTGCACTGAAGAGACATAAGTAGTCGAAATGCGCATATGCAGAAATACAATTCACAGTTACTTCGGTATTTAGTTATTTATTGTTCTACACTAAAAATTCCTCCTGGATTCACTAATTCATACACTGTATAAAATCAAAATAAAGTGCGATAAATAAAGGTATTTAATTATGTTATATTATAAGGAAATTACTGACATTAATGGTTAAATTTTAACTTTTTTACGTTATTTTATTTTCTCCAATTCTTAGCGTGTTAGCCCATTTGATTAAAAATACGTATTATTTTTAATCCACACGTTGGTTAATTTTCTGCGTGACGTTTCCCGCAACGTTTCATTTCATTCATAAAGTCTATTGTGACGTCATCGTTACTAGGCTTTCAGATAGCGCGTCAAACGTGAACAACAGTACTGAACCATTGGATATGCACATAAAACACAGTAAAAGTCATTGGAGAAACAATATATCCTTCCGTTTGCTCGTAGATTACTATATTTCTCCATTCTCAATAGTTAAATTTCTGATTTTAATATGCTCGCTAAAGCTCGCATGTTGAAAATCATAAATATAACTATCTCGAATGGAGAAATATCGTAATCTACTTGATCCGAAGGATATATATCTCCTTTTTCGTTCAATTTAAGTGCTGCTTCCTTGTTTTTAACTGCGACATTGGTGACCATTTGTTCCTTGCATTGAGCGTTAATTCTTGAACGATATGATTAAATGACAAATGGAAAATTGGTTTTGGCTTGGCAATGAATAGGGAAACGTGTTGTTTTATTAGTTTAGATATTTTTTTATAACTGACAACATTTTTGGCTAGCCTTGGTAACGTGGAAGGTCTTTGACTGGACCTTTTATGGTATTATGCCTGTCGGTCCGTCTGTGCGTCCATCAACAATCATTCTAATAGAGGCTGTTTTTAACACACATCCTCTTTAAACTTTGCACAATTGTTGGATACGATGGAAAAGAACTTTTTGCTGTTTTTGTCGACAGATTTTTTTTATCCTTGAGTGAGCACTGCATTTCGTAGAACGTGCATATTTTTAAATCCACATGTCGCACTGCAACTGGAAAAGGCTTTGGTCATTTTCCTTGAATTTTACAGAATTATTAGCTATCACGGATGAAAGTTAACCTATGTTTACTTGTAGATAATTTTTCCTTTCATAACCT
Organism: Modiolus philippinarum; assembly: GCA_002080025.1. NCBI lineage: Eukaryota > Metazoa > Mollusca > Bivalvia > Mytilida > Modiolidae > Modiolus > Modiolus philippinarum. The sequence goes on from MJUU01061478.1 coordinate 18,490, forward strand.
ACGGAATTTAAAGTTTTGAGCTTTGCAAATGGTCTGCAATAAGGTCTTACTTTTCTGAGTAGGAACAGTTAAAAAAGTTTTTTTTCTTTTTTTTCTTTATGATTATTCTAAAACATTTTCTAAAATATTTTCGTGCTTTTGCTGGCTTCAACAAATTGTTTCGTGAAGCGATTATCGTTATATTTTTCTTTTATTGTTAGACAATAGGAAAGAAATCAAGAGCTTTGGGGAAAAATTAAAATGATAATTTTTGTACATACCAGATTATTTTCTTCCCCTTACTTCGGCTCCTATGTTTGTACTGGGATCGATTACCGGAGGCCTAGCTGGTAATGGCAATAAGGGTGGTAAATTGAAAGAAGCCACTAGCATAAGAAGCGTGTTTCCAGAAACATGGCTTTGGATGAATAAAACAATTGGGTATCTAAATAAAATTGTATTTGCTGCTATTCAGAACGATTTGGTCTGCTAGAATAATTTCTGGTGGTGGTTGAAAAAGCACGAAAAATGACTGTGCCAGTACATCTAACATTGGAAAATGGGAAAACTTAATTTTAATTCAGAATTATATATCGTTGTGTATTGAGACGAAATACAGCAGACTGGCTAGCGATATGCAGTCGTGTTCGTTATGCAAATTGATTTGCATCTGGAAGTTAATAACCAAAACAATTTGCATATCCAATTATTAAAATCTTAATACAAAATTTCAGAAGCGTACATTGATGGTGAACATAATTATTGTTTTAATCATATTTAATTAAGTGTGATCTGTAACAGAATGAATATTTGATTATATTCTTGGAATTTTCGTGATCTGGTTACATATCTACAGAATATCCATCTAGAGACGACACTACCCTATAGTTTTCCTCACAGTCTAATATTGAAGGACATTCAGAGACAAAAAGATCGATTAAGAGAGATAAAAACCCCATAAAGTGATATGTGCATCGGGAAAAATCATTTCCCATTTTTTTATTGTGTCAAGGTTACTGCAATTCAACATCTTTTTGATGTTTGTAAGCTTATTTACTCAGCTGAATGATAATAATAATAATAACTAGATTTGCAATTGCGGGCAATAACCGATGTCACCCCAGATTCCCCATTCGATGCTTCGAGGGTTCCATCTTATTCACGGCCTCAAAATCTACCCAGAAATTTGAATTTAAACAATTTCCAATTTGAACAAAAATATTTTGGCGGCCATCTTGGAAATGGCGGTCAATTTGAAATTTAAACGTATAGAATACGACTTCAGATGGTGGTCAAACTGAAAAGATTAAATTCATTCCATTTAGCCATTTCAAAATAATTGCTCGGACCAATTTATTGGAACAATGATAATAATAAAAAGAATAATAATAATTAGAAGTAACGTAGAATAACAACATGTCAATCCGACTACTTCTGGGGTAACAAAATAATGATGATTATATGATATTTTACCGGCTCTACATTTTTGGTAAAATGCAATCAAACACTAACAATTGTATGCCACCAATGTGACTGCAATACACACGAAAAATATTGTAGAACCTCTGCCGAATGCTTTGGTCAAACGATGAAAACAAAAATCAATGCAAAAGAGTACTTTGAGTTAGGATATCCTTTTGATTTTATGAATATTTACAAAAAATGTCATCACACTGTGAGCATTTTCCAGAAATTTTCACAGCTTAGTAAAGATTAATTAAGGAATTTGGTAAAAAATTATAGTTTATTCGCAGATTCAAACATGATTCTTTTCCTTACTGCTTTATTGACCGCAGTCAGAGATGGACTGAAAAGTTACCGTGATGAAGCCTTCTTAATCAGATGTGGATTCTTAAATACCTAAAGATCTCCTTGAATAGTTATCCTCAACCAATCTCACTCATTGCCATAGCATACAAACTTTTGGATTTTTCTCGACTTTGTACTGCTCTGTTAAACAATAAACTCAAACAGTAAATTCTGATTTGACACATCAGTGATTCTGCGCTGAATATGGAGAACGTTGATACACTTATTTAGTGGGGAAAGACAAAAATATTCTGTTTAACCACACTGAGTCAAACAAGACGTACACTTAGAGTGACGTAATGAAAATGTTACAATTTTTGATTGACAATATTTTTGTCGAATTTGGAGGATGTGTTTTTCAAAAGATCATAGGAATTCCAGTTGGAACTAACTTCGCTCCACTTTAAGTTGACCTTTTTCCTTACTGGTATGAGGCCAACTTTTTACAAGGGCTTACACTGATAAATATTTAGCCCAGTTGACAGTTCACTATTTACTGTTGAAAATGTAGTAAATACTGTGATTTTTGAATAGAGAAAAAAAAGTGTAAAAAAAAGCTGCTAAACCTGGGATTTATTTAGATTTTGCTATTTTCACCCCTCCAAAGTTCTATGGCCGTCATCATGACATCATTGAAAGATATGACGTGTCGGTGTCCCAAATGTAAACGGTCATTTTCATTAAGTTTTCAAGCCTTCACGGATTTCTTATAACTAGTTTTTACTAAACCCTGTATTTACTCACTGATAGTGTGACAGGAGCCACCAGCAGGGCAGGACAAGCAAACCTTTCAGGAACACCTGATGTCACTTTTGATTGAAATGCATAATGTACTGATTTAATATACCCCCTCTTTAGCGGGTAGTATATTGTGATCATGTTGTCCGTTCATCCGTTTGTCTGTTTGTCTGTTTGTCTATCCGTTATTCCGTCCGCAATAGGGTACATTCTTTGTGGCGACAACTCCCCCTAGACTACTAGGTGAAATTTAATGAAACTTTCACAGAATGTTCAGTACATATTGCAATTGTACACCAGTTATTTAAAAATATGATTTGACTTCATTTTTTTTATGTTGATTTTTTTACCATCTGGAATAAAATAGGCGGAGCGAGTGTATGTTTTGGTGAGCTTTACGCACAGTTTTTGCATTTTGACTTCGAAACATTTTTGAAACAAAAGCCTTATATTATAACTTTCCACATGCCAGATTATTTGTATCCTTTCCCCACTGGTGTTCCACTATTTGCAAAGGGATCAGTGAACGGCGCACTAGCCGGTAATGGCAATACAGGCGGTAAATTGAAAGAGGCCAATAGTATTAGAAGCGTGTTTCCAGAAACATGGCTTTGGATAAATAAAACAATCGGGTATCTTATATAATCAATAATAATTGCTGCTTATCGGCTCGAATTTAGTCTGCTAGAATAGTTATGGTGGAAGTTGTTAAAAAGACAAGGAAGCTAAAATCTCTGAGTAAAATCTACAACTCCGACATACAAATTAGGAAAACAGAGTCCATACTGAAATTGAGAATGAAAAAGAAGAGTGAAAATTTTATTCTAATGTTAATATGCTTGAAAAAATATTTCTTTTTGGACGATGAGGCAAATTCATGCTTTAACCGTCAGAACCAAAAGTAAAGGCAAACTAGAGATCTGGTTAACCTTGAAAATGCTTTTAAGCATTATTGGAGTGTTTGTATTTGAACGGCAATATTCATTTGTTTTTTTTTCTTGGGATAAAATCCGAAATATGTCTCTTGCAAATCGCCGTTAATTGCTCCGTTTCATTTGCGATAGTAAAACCTGTGATTTACAACTTCAATATGTTGATTTGAAGTTGTAAATCTCAGGTTTTACTATTCTGCCAACTTTTAGAAATGTTCATAAGGGTTTGATTCGTGAAACAGCTCCAGGCATACTATAAAACCATTAAAGAGGGCCTAAAATCCACTTTCTTGTTGTTTTTAGCATCTTCAAGACAATTCAGTTACAATGACTGTTTTGTCAAGTAAGAATAAAAAAAAAAATTTCTCCGAATATTTCAAATTTGATGCTGTCATTGGGGGTGGGACAAATTGGGATAGATGGCAGATATGATCGTTTAGCGATTGTAATGAAGTTTTATTTTCGACTAATATATTCCTAAATTCACTACAATCGAAGTCATTTATGTATTTCCTACTCTTTATTTTAAACTTAGTCATTTTATTTTTAGACCCCACCCCTATCCCCTACGCGTTTGGACAACCTTTGCCCTCTATGGTCTCAGGAATGATGAATGGAGGTCAAACAGGAGGAAAATTGAAAGATGTTGCAAAAATTAGAACACTGTTTCCAGAGACATGGCTTTGGAAAAATAGCACAATAGGGTATCATTTATTTCTGATTTTTTGTTCCTTGACGTTACCATTCTCCCCACCGCTTGTTAGGAGGCGGTTTTCTATAAATATGCTCTGCTTTGCAATGTGATCTGTAAGCCATTTCATTTACAAATCTTTAATGTGCAGTACCTTTTCTGGAAGATGATATTTTATGAATGTATATCAACAAAACATGATATCAACATCATAATTTTCAGACGTTATATTTTGGCATTAAACCTTTTCAAATTGCTGTTTAATCGTAAATTCTCGTTGTCACATGATGAAGCGTACAGACCCAATGTTTTATTCATCTTTGTGTGTGTCTTCATTTTTGTTTTCTGTGCCGTACTCATATTATAACTTTGTTTTCCGATGTTGCCATTGTCCTTGAATTATTCGTTTTAGACTTAGGTATTTTGGAGACATTTCTGTTATTTTATAGTCCGTTTGGAATCAACAATGCTTTCATGGTCCAATTAATAAAACAAAAATGCAGTTGTAAAATATTAATTTAACCGAATATATGAGAAGAAACTTTAACTTCCAAATAATATTTCATTTCTTGTTATTATTATCGAAGACTTGAGTGAATTGCATATCTTTATGAAGTAATACATTTTTTAGTTCATTTTATGATTATGGGACAATATGATTTTTTTCAAATGCATTTTACTTACAGTAATATTGATCATAAGAAATCAACTCCTTCAAATTTCCACCACACATGTCATTAAAATGCATACTATTTGTAAATACTTAAATGAATGTATTTGAACACAAGCTACATTTTTAGACAAACATGGTGAAAAGAAAGCAATAAAGTAGTAAAAATTGTATACAAAATCGTGGTTTCATTTGTCATTTTACGCTCATTGACAATGGTAATATACAATTGAATTTCGGAACAAATATTTAGATCCAAAACCTTTAAGAAAAATGATAAGTTTGAAAAACTTCTTTTATGTGCATCAATAGAATGATATGTATAAGGTGACATGCTATTATCAATGATTATTTTAACGTACTCATTTAATTTGTTTTTGCGATTGACATTATAACTTTTTAAATAGGATTTTCTTAATTTTATCCTAGCTAAATGTCAAGTTTAATGTTACGAGCTCGAATCAAAAGTAAATTTAACAATTTTATTATAACTTACTATAAACGAATCATACTGATTTGACGAGACTTGCTCATCTATAGATATACTATGTTCTTAGAGTAATTCTTGCCAGTTTTGTATAAATATGCAATATTGGACAGTGCCTAGTATTCTATTAGGCTAATCTACGAAGATATCTACAGCTGGAAAATCGTGACAAATGTATTTTATTTAGAGAAAAAACAAAAAGGAATGCAAAGCGCTTCAGTTACTGTTTATCTTTGGACTTTTCCCATAAAATGTGACTGTAAAATGATTTGGTATGCAAAAAGTTGTTAATTCCTCAAGGAAAAAAACTACATGAAATATAATGAATAAATAAAAAATAAATTAAATAAACCATCTTTATTTTTAAGTTATGGTATTGATTACCCCTCATGTTAAATGGTTTTCCTTTCCAATTTTAAAAGTTGTAGAATTTATATTAAATTCACTATCAAGAATCTTTGATACGAACATTAAAAACCATCTCTTTTTAATAGATTATCCTTATTGGGGGATTCCAACATTTGCCCCATTTAAACCAATGCCAACATTTGCACCAGGAATGATGAATGGTGCACTTAGTGGTTCTGGGAATGCCGGTGAAAAAATGAAAGATGTGACTAAAATAAGGCAAGCTTTTCCGGAAACATGGCTGTGGACAAATAAAACAATAAGGTATTGTACAAATGTCCCATCATTGCATGTATATCCCTACCGTTCTCCTCTAGTTAACTGGTGTTTGAGCATGGTTTTAGTTGCATCCATATAAACATTTTATTGGTTTTACTCTTGTCAGTAGAGCATTGTTTATTTTATTTTATTTTTTTTCACAATAAGTCCTCATAACATCACTATATAACACCATTATACTAAATAAATAAATAAATAAATAAATGAATATCTTCATTTGGAGAGAGTTCTATATCTGGTAAACCTGAAAAACCTGTCGTACGAATGTCAATTTTCTCCCCCGGAATGAAGAATTTGGTTGTTATAATGCTCTTCTTGTCGAGTTGATGAGAACAAAACATTACCGATAAATTTCCACTTTCTCATGTGAACATTACTATAGTATTACAAGAATTTAAAAATGACATCGACATTATATTTAAAGTTATTTATTGGAAAATTTACATTTGCACAAGATTTTGATGGGGGAGAACTTAAAATCCCTCTCCAAAGCTTTAGGCAAAGATTTGATGGTGTTTTAATATATGTTTGGTAAATTATTGCACAATTTGTTTATTTAGTGTATCCCAACAAATCATATCATTTTTCACTTTCGAATTTTGAATCGAACAGCAACAGGAGAGCACAAGGAGATCTAAAATTTATGGATTATACATAAATATATCATATACACTTTAGCTGGAACAGCAACGTAAAAGGGGGGAGGGGTGTACAAAGCCATATACTAGTATCCTTAACATATAAACAATAGGATGGATGGACGGAAAGATGGACAATTGAGCGAGCAGGTGAATTCAAGACGCTACATAGAGATCCTTATGTGTCAATTCATCACTAAATGCAGGCGACATACAAAATGATTTTGAAAGATAATTCGTATAGTGTGTAGCATGTAACATCTTGAAAGATGGAATTATTACAAATATCTGTATTGATAGGTTATCTACTGTTATCTACAACTACAATATGAGTATTTTTTCTGTGAGTTTGAAATAGCTGTTATTTCTATTATGTATTTACAGTTTAAACATTTGAAAGCAGTTTTGACAACTCTTTTCCTAGTGTTTTGACTTCACCTGCACTGAAGTATGTGGTTGAAAGGCTAATCTACAGGAGACAAACTCTACAAATTCGGTATTTTGGTATTTCAACCCATTATTGAGTGAGGGGTATATTGGAATACATATGTCCTTCAGTCCGTTAATCTTTCCATTCGTTATTTTACATCATATTATTTCTACGCTTAGCCAAAAAGGATTCATTATAAATTAAGTATGTTTTGTTAACTGGAAAGCCGTAGGTTGTAGAGTTACTAGTATTAAAACATCAGAGAGTTGTAAGTGCCAGGCCTTTTAACGTCCATTAAATCAGCTGCATGCCTCCGATTAAATAAAGTGTGTATCTTTTTTTTTCTCAAAATCCGTTTTTGACAGTCGAATAATGGCGGCTTTGCTATATAAAATTGAAAATTACTAACAGTAGATAAATATTCAATTATTTACGTCCCTGCTTCTAACAAAAAATTCAGTGGCTTAAATATTTACACAATGCGTCGATGGCGTACAAATTCTTTATCAAAGAAGTTTACAATTGAAACTTTCATCATTTCGAACAGAAAGAAAAGAACTACGGTTCAAGTGATATCATTTTTATCAAATTCTGTTGAATTATTATTGGAGATACTGTACCAAATATCACCACAATATATTAACTAAAAATTAAGTTCATATTTACTAATAACGTTATCACGACCATCAAATAAATAAACATAAAAATAAAAAAAGAAATATTATTTGAAAAGTTGAACATAAATGTATTATTCTTCATATGCAATAAAATTGTATAAAAATCCCAGCAACCAACTACAAAATGTTGTTTTTATTCCGCAAAGAAATGCATTCCGTAAAGTATTTCTGAACTTCGTTTTGCTGATAAATGCAATAATATGTGTAAGAAATATTTTTTTGTTATTTAAAATTTTAAAAGCGTATCCAAAGTTTCATCTTTTCTTCGGCACACAACCTCCTATAACTATGCAACAAGTGTTTCCAAGTGTCGCTTCTGGAATGGGGAATAATGGTTTTACTGGTTCAACCATGACGGGATGTCACAAGTATTAGAAAAGGTTCCAAGAATCGAGGCTTTGGACAAATAGATCGACAGGATATTGATTCAGGTCAAACTCAACAATTTTCTGTAGGGTCTATAACTCTTGTTAAATATTGAGACTTATAGGTATATGAAAAATACCAAGAAATTACATTTGTAGAAAAATAAATTGCGTTTCAAACGAAACACTATATTGAACGCCCTGATTAATGACAGATGTCATATATAATTTGGCGGGAAAAATTAAATTTTGCAAATCAATCGTGAAAATTTGATGTCACATAACAAAACTTACAGACCCTATAGGGTTCTTAGGTCTCGCCATGTAACACCGACGATTACGATAAAATTGAAATTCGAAAAAAAATCCTTCAAAAACTGGACGTTTTAGGATTATGACGTTTCATTTTTTGATTTTTACGTCATATATTCTCGTGAAAATGCAAATTCTGGTAATTTTATAGCTGGAAGTTTAAAAAGAATAAGACTTACAGACCCTATTACAAATCCTTCTGTGTACCCTACTTTCAAACCTGCGTAATGTGTTGTAATTGACTTTAAGGATTATGCTACGCTCATTAGTAGTTATAATGTAATTTGCATTGTTGAAAACAAGATTTATAATAAAATCTATTGCAAAACCATAAAGACTTTTTTGTTGCTTTTGAAGTCATTTGCCTTATTTAAGAGTAAATGAAAAAAAAATCTATTGCGAATCCAGAAAAAAAAACTTCTTTTGCTGCTTTATTTTCTCTCATATCTTCCAATGGGAAAGAGAGGGCAAGTGATTAAAACTAATTTAAAACATGTAAGTCACGGGATTATTTAGCAAACATATATGACTTTTGATAATTATGACGTCGAAGTTTTGTTGAAGCATCATTTAGTTTGGTGTACTTTTAGGGTACAATTTATGTATCCAGAATTTTCAAAATTAGTCAAGGCCCTGTGATGAATAAGTGAATATGACAATTTCTTTGGTGGTAAATAATAGTCAAGACAATTATTTCTTCCGTAAATGGCTGTTTTCCGTGTGAGACAGCCCATAGAACCCAAGGTTGCATGAAGCTGTCCATAACAACGTTCCGATTTGTTCGAC
>MJUU01061478.1:35505-47306 GCA_002080025.1 Modiolus philippinarum
TATTATTTTCATTATATTTCCACATTTACACTTAAAGAAGTTTTTATACTGGTTTTGTCGGAAAAAAGCCAAAGAAACAATTTCGTTTGTTAAGTGTGTCCTTCCCTTATATCAGGAGAACCGCAATTGTTGAATTATATTGTGAGTTTTGTTTGGTTAAAGTTACAAATATATAGCTAGAAAATTCTGGTATAACATCAAACATGTACCATGTGTATATGTATATGTATTGTCTTAGTAAAATAATAATGACGTCAAACTAGCTTTTTTGAAAGCTAATAAAGGGCGTCAAGCCCTTTTATATGTAGAGAAGCTGTTTTTGATGATAAGACTGGATACATTAATATTAGAAATCTGCTTGGTTTTCTATTGTTTCGTATGATACGGTTTGATTGATACTTCCGGAACTGGGGAAGGCAATGCTCACATTAACATGGTTAGTGCATATCTGTTAAATGTTCCACCATACGTCTTTATATGACGGTGCTCCTAGTGATAAAAGGAGGAACATACTGGTAGAACAGAACAGAATTGAAACTTATTTTTTGTTTTAACTGATAGCTGAGACAGGCACAGAATAAAAATATAAACTAAATGAAAAAGCAATGTTTTTCACAATAAATTTTTTTGAATACCACCTACTGAATTGATATAAAAATTTTGATAGCTTTGTCTTCATAACCTAAAATGACCAATGGGATTACATGTAGCACACGACAATAGGATTCATTAGGTGATACAAAATTAAGTGTGACAATTCCAGACTTATGTAACATTTCCTACATATTTTGATAGAGAAATTCCCGAACTTACAAAATTTGACTTTCTTTCTTTACGCACTTCCAAAGTTTGCACCTCTTTTCATATTACTTGTATAACAATATATTGTTTAATCATTCACCCTTACTGCCAACAGTCTTTCTCAAGATTGAATAAGACATATTTAATTTCCTATTTTTGACCTGTACTCAACAAAAAGTAATGCAGATACGGAACACACAAAATGATGACTTAGTCAATTGTTGTCCAAGTATTTTTGAGGCTAACCGTATTTGATTTATTGAACACAGAGTTCATTTTATTAAGCAAAAAGTATATAAATGTTAATAAAAAATTTCTTGTCTGTTTGTATTTCATCGAATTATCTTCGATAACAAAAATTATGGTGACTCATCACATTTTTGAATTTTCTAAATCGACGTAGGTTGTTTTGGGTTCGGTAGTGCAGGAGGCGGATCTGGATTTGGAACCGGAACGGGCGGTGGGATAATGCCACCCAATGTAGATATGACTACGGAGTCCGACCTCAAGTCTGTAGAAATAACCAGACATATTTTTCTCCATGCCTGGCTCTGAAACAATAAATCACTAGGGTACATTGGGTTGACATTAGCAAATATGTTCGCTTGTATACGCTAAACGTAACTATTACTCTGATTGCAGAATACTCTTAGAATGTGTATACAGATTTTGATACTGTTTGACAGCTAGTAGTTAGTTTCTCGTGCTAAGCGACGTCTGTTATTTAGTAAATATATGCTTGGTTTTCATGTTTTGTCTAATAGGGTCTATAAGTTTCGTTCAAATTTGGAACTTCCGGGTAAGTGAAATGCACCCGGAAGTTGAATTTTTATTTAAAAAAACGACAATTCACGAAAAAAAAAAAAAAAATTGGACGTCATAATGTTGCAATGTCATTTTTTGTTGGAAACCGTTATCAAATTATATTCTCGGTATAACATGACCAAACTTATTTCAAAATTTCTATCTGATAAGAGGTATGGTAACTTCCCTGATCAGACAGCTATTTTTCATGCATTTAATTCACTTAATCATTTGGAGTTTTAGTCAATTTTGAGCAAATTATGGAATACCAGTAATCGACAGAAAATGGAGACATTCCATTATTTATCATTTTAAAATTTCTTCAAATACATGCAAACAAACAAAAACAAAACAACTTCAAAATTATAATAAGTAATTCATCATGCAGCTAAAATAATTTAGGTGGAGGAAGACTGGAAATTAATGCCGATGTTGCAAGAGAATACTGTACCAAACTCTTTTGCACCTGGAGTATGAAGACCTGTCAGTGTAATTGTGCTTTCATGGGTACGTTAATTTTGTATACCGACAACTAATTCCTAAGTTTTATGCATTTTTTTTTAAATCAAAAAGTAATATTTGGACGTTTAGAATGTATTCTCCTGAGGGGATTAATTTTTTTCGGCATCAAGTTTTTCCCGAGATCTATTATGTTAAAATAGCGAAAACAATGAAGAAATCATTTTTGAAGAGAAAACCAAATATCTCTGTTCATTTTTGTGTGCTATCATTATTTGAGAACCCATATTTTGGTGTTTTTGTGTTAATTTCATCAATTTGGTCACCATTTTTGGCAATGTGTTTTCTGTCAAAGTTTCCATATTAGATCTCGTTACTCTAAAGAAATGTAACTAATAAAAAGCAAAGGTCCGTGATGATATGCGATGTAAAAAAAAATTGTACAAAATACGTTGATTTTTTTAGTCAAATTCAAGCCATAGTAAAATCTGTAAAAATCAAGATTTTTCGAATTTTCCATTCAACTTTTTGATCAATTAAACAACCACACAAATCCCCATTTTTGTGTTTTAACAGTTAGACAATTATATCTTTAAGTATTTAGAAAAGAGAACATATGAATAAGATGCGTATATTTCTTGAAAAATTATTCTTATTACCCCTACCCTAAAATAGGCTTAATTCGGACTGAGATCAACGGTAAAAAATTTTTAAGTTCTCGAAAACATCTGGTAGTAGGTACATAATTTTTTTGACGTCATTTGGTAGGGTCATTATATAGGGATAATCTAAATCAAAAAACAAAATTTCCCTCATAAGGCAAGTTATAAATTAACAATGAAGGGATATGGAGTAAATGCAAATAAGACAAAATCTCTACAAATACATGGTAAAACACAGCAATGGAACAACGCTTTTATTGTTGTTCTTCATAATAAGTATTATTCATAAACGAATTTAAAACGAGACTGAAACCTCAGGAGAAAACATTCTTAAATTAATATAATAAGTAATTGAAAGTGAATTTTCTGCTCATTATTTTCAAGTAATATTAAAACTCTCTGAGCCTGTTCACACTAGAGTTAATCGGGAATAAGTTAATCCAGAATGTTACGTTCACGTTGACCAGTATTTTGTTGAAATACACGTAGTGTTATGGATTAATATAATTCGGATGAACTTTTGCAGTTTTGTAGTGTGAACAGGCCCTCTGACAGCTTCTGTAACGAATGACAATTTTATAGGAAATGCTCTTAATAGTGGGACGGGTCTGGAAAAAGATTCACATGGTAAAAGTATGAAGGTGCGGTCTAATTTTGCGGAAATTCTAATGTTTACAAATGCCACAACTGGGTGAGTATATGCCAATGCTTAAACCATACCTGTTGTCAGTTTCTTCGTCAAATCTATACATTACACTACATGTATAGCAAAGCTGCTGTAAATTTGGTTTATAATTTACTATTGAATGGCGCTGCTCTCATTCGCTTAATTATGTTGCTGTTGATAGGCGCTGCTGTCATTCGCTTAATTATGTTGCTATTGAATGGCGATTCTATAACTCGTTCGCTTATGTTTTATGAATGGCGCTGGTGCAAATACACCTTTTAAATAGTATTTTGATAGGAGTGTACATGTACATAGGAGATGTTTTAGTGTGTAGATTTTTCTGCCTTACACACGGAAGTGTAGTTGTAAGATCGGCTGCACGCGTATATTCCCGCCAGTTTTTAATTTCTAAAAATATAAATAACTTGGTCCAAATGAATCGAAAAGTATATGATGAAAGGTATAAAATAGTATATTGACTACCTTAGAACGTCAAAATCTGAATTAAAACACACCATAAATGCCTAAATCTTTGGCACAAAAATAACCCCGGACTTGGACGCTTGCTCCATGTTTTTTGACGTCGTGCAAAGGGAAGTAATTAACTGATGTCAACAATGGCGTTTCGGAGGTGTTTTATTTGATTTTTTATTCTGAGGGAAGAGAAATAATCAAACACCATTGAGATAGGGTAAAATTTCTATCGTCTCGGACTCGACAAGCTTCGTCCGGGTGCTTCAAATTTTACTCTTTGGTGTCTGACATTTCTGTCTGATCGTAGCCCTTGTGTAAGATTCTTATAATCTTTAAAAATGTCTGATCTCTCTATCTTCTTTGTTTTTGCAATTTCTGTTGTAAATATTGTGTCGGCTTGCCAGGCCAAATGAAAAGTATAAAGCATCACTTAATATTTATAACTGTGTACCGTTTGGCGTTCTTTGGACATTTGGCAATCTTGAAATTTTTGTTAGATAATGCTAGGTTTACACCGCCGATCAGACCAACTCGATCAACTCGACCATGCTATTTTATCGCGATCAACGTCATAAAACTCATTAATCGAGCTTGCTCACGACTTTGGCTCGACTTTTACCCGATTTAACACGACAAACACTTCACAATTCTCGATCTCTCAACGATTCATGTACGATTTATGCTCGACCTTCATTCGACCAACCAGACTTTTTCAGATTGAGCCAGACCATAGCCCGATTTGTGTTTTATTAACTAGACCTTGTCGGGAGAAGCTCGTGAAATGGTCGAGTGTGCTCGAGGTTTGTCCTGTTGGTACGTTTGTATATATGGGGATAAAATACGAAAATTCGTGGAACAGTTCAGCATGGTGGTAGAACAGCAAAATTTGTGGCCCATGGCCAATGTGGCTGATGCTTCAAAGAAAAGATAGTAACTGTGTTAAATCTAGAGTAGCAGAGAATGCCGATCTGACACAGAAGGCGCGTATTTTAGGCTAGAAATAGCAAATGCTTCAAAGTCATCATTATGGAGGAAAGAAAGTTCGATTTAACATACTAGCAGGTCATCCTCCTCAACATGCGTCAGAATGCGACTATGTGATTTTCCTGTCATTACATGTAGGACTACTATGATACATAAAACAGAAGACATATAATCACATGATATCGGTCGTAACTAGATTTACAGTAGTTTCCGTGTATAGCTTTAAACCTGTTTTCTGTAGCAAAATACGGTTTTTAGAAAGTGAAAACAGCGAGAGGCTGCCCGTTGGGTACATCATTTGCCCAGGTACAAATTAAAAGGATTTTTTTTCTTCTAGTACAAGTTACAAATGTTCAAAATGTCATATTTCTGATGTCATTTAGCTTTAATCATATCTTGTGATACTATGACGAGTACCAACCTGCTCGGAAGAATCAATATTTTATTTTTGAATTCATGTATTTAGTGAATCTGTTTCTGGAGTTNAAATTCTTTCAGCATAGCTAGTCCATTGCATTTAAGCCCTCTGCACGTCATCCTTTAATACTACTAGTAGCATGCACAATCTGATATTCTTTTCTACAATCCTGATATAGCCAGGTTGAGCCTTTGTCACTATTTTTGTTCCGTTGTCCATAAACTTTGCATTCAAATATATTCAACCAGAAACCGCCGAGTCATGATAGACCTCGATTGGTTCAATGTGAAAAAATCGTCAAGTCGAATTCTAATCAAATATAACTGCCAACTGGGAATATAGTTTTAAATTGCATCTTATGGGAAAACTCATTTAAACGTTGCCTCTGAAATCCCTAAGCCAATTAGACCAAACTTGTTACGATTGCAAGACACCCCTCTTGGATGTCATCATTGACTTAAATTATGTCATTCAAATATAAAAATACAATAATGGCACTTCTATAATCAATCAAAATGGGTTTTAAAGGGGCGCAAAAAATGATATTGAACTCGGGTTGAATTTTTTCGCTTTGAACGTTATTTGTTATCGTGAAAAATGCAACGTCTGTAAGCGTATTTCATTCACGGAAGTTTCAAACACCATTGAACCTGTCGTCATTCCGATCAATATTTTCTGTTTGTCTTAATCATGCATACATTTCGCGTAAAAATGTATACTGGTATCCCTTCATTGAATTGTTTATTTTTTTTTTGCTGATCTATACAGCCATGTGTGAAATAACCATACTTTTTTATTTCAAAATTTTAAAGTGAAGATTTTGTTATGTGAAACAGAAAACAATTTGACAAAATTTTGATTTTGGTTTTCATTTCTTTAATACAATAAAGCGGATTGTGACGACAATGAAGGCTTTGTTATGTGAAAAGAACAAATTAAGTTAAAACTGCAGAAAGTGTAAAGATCTTTTGAGATATTCACGTTTAAAAAGCGTTAAAAGGCAATTTAACATCACTTTAATATTTCAGCATTTAAGTTTACACGTCAGCTTTTTACTCATTTTAAATAAAATAAATGAAAGAAATCGTGAAATGAAAAATGGTTTTAATGAAGTTAAATATTCTATACCAGAACCGAGAGATAAAATGCAAATAAATATTGAAACACACTTTACTACATTTTTGTATGTTCTTCCAAACTTATCTTGTATAGGGTTTGTAAGTCTCCTCATGTGACACCGAGAATTCACGATAAAAGTGTAATTTGCAAACGTTTCCCGCCAAAACATGACGTTGCAGCATTATGTTGTCCAAATTTGTGCTTGAAACGTCATATGTTTTTGATAAAAATGCAACTTCCGGGTACAGTTGATGTACCAGGAAGTTCCGAAATTGAACGAGACTTACAGACCCTATACGACTGATACAGTGTCCGATATTTCCCTGTTGCGTGTATAAACTTAGGAAAGAGACGAAACAGTCACCATCTTGAAACATTTTGCAGATGACCCAACAATAGATCTAAATCCATATAAAATGGCAATTGATTACCCTACCGGAACAGCTGATGTCACTCTGTATTTTTACAGTTCATACTGTTAGTTATGAGTGTTATATCTGTGATGTTCGTGTGTTATGTGGGTATATCCTGTGTTTTGTCGGTGTGCCGTGTCATTGATCTTCCATATTCTGATATTCTCGGGTTTGACCTGTTTTTAGACTTTGATTTATGTAATTCGTGCTTTGTTACTTTGTTATTTCTTAATGGCAATGTTCCTTATACACCATTAAAATGTTATCTCCAAATACATGCAAACATGACTTAAGAACAAAAATGTAATAAATAATTTATTATGCAGCCATTTCCAATTACTGTGAAGACAAACTAAGCAACTGCGTAGACTTTGGTAGAAAAATATGTACCGGGGTGTATGCACGTTGGAGTTTAGAGAACTGTCGTGGTTTTTGTGCGTTCTGCATGGGTATGGATATTTAAAGTTTGTATGCCAACAATTCATTCTAAACGCAAATAACTTTATTATTAAATAAATAAATAAATAAATAAATAAATAGATAAATTAATTATTTAAAAACTAAATAAATGTAAATAAAAAAAAACTTATTTATATATAATTTATTATTTTTTAAACGAAGACTATTTTTATTTCATATTATGTTAATGCAATAAGTCAACAATGATGAGTAGAGGTAAAAGGCTTCCAGTGTCTCTGACAGCTTCTTTATTGAAAAACTATTTTTATAGGTGTTCTAAGTAATAGTGGGACGGGTTTGGAAAAAGATTCACATGAAAAAAGTATGACGCTCCGATATAATTTTGTGGAAATTCTAATGTTTACTAATGCTACAGTTGGGTGAGTAACTGCCATTCCTTACAGCATACTTGTTGCCGTTTTTGCTGCCAGTCTGTAAGGGTATAAGTAGAACTTCAAGAAAAAGTACGCGCTAGTATGGCTTCACTGGCTTGATTATGTTGCAATTGAACAGTGCTGCTGCAAAATCATATTAAAAACCTTTTAAAATCATTTGATAATTGCCAATCCGTGTTTCCCTCGGTATTCTACTGCCATTGTCTATATTATTAAAAAAATCGATGTATCGAACATAATAAGTCACGTGCTCACCGTGTATATTGCCTATTGCGTAACTGTGCAAATAATGCCCCGTCAGTGACAGCGCTTGCGCGGCGGCTTTGGAAAAACGATTTGGCTATGCACTGGACTATCGGTTTGATATAAACATTGCACAATATGTCATTGACCTCATAAGGTATATCTGACGTATATATTTCACTTTCGACCAAGTGCGAATCGACGAGATCATTATAATAGTCAACATAATATATGCCATCGATTCGCATTTGGTGTAGTGTATTTTGCAATATGAAATTTGCCGATCGTTTATATGCTATGCTTGGTCACTAACAGACTCAAAAAACTGTGATAAATATGGAAGGGGGTATGTACATGTACATCTATAGAAAAATAATAAAAAAAACAAATTGAATAGGAAGCATATCGAAAAACTATTGCATGAACTATATTAGAATTATTTTTATATAAATGTTAGTACATAACATGTAAAAATTTTACGATTTCATTGGATAATTTGGCGTCACTATATTTGAACAGTTATTTGTGTACCTTGACAGCGGGATACTATACTTGACGACGGGATTATACCTCACGTGACTTCCGGTTTACTATTCTTTGTTTCCCTCTTTTCTATTATGTACTAAATTAATTACGGACTTCTCCCTCGGGAACAGTTAGTGTTGTCTGGTGCGAATAGTGCCCTCGCCTGTCGTCTCGTGCACTATACACACCAGACAACACTATACCGAGGAAAACGGTTCCCTCGAGAGAAGTCCATAATAGATTAATGGAAGCAATGCAAACTTATTTACATGTAGTTAATCAGATTTTTATACTGATGCAGCTTATGTTTGTGTTATGCACCCAGTATACAGTGGAGGCTGTAAATGTTTGTTTTTGTGAAAAAAGGACTTCATCATTTGGTGTATAAAAAGGTACAAGTTTTGAGTTTTGTTTAACCAAGCACTTGAGAACATTTTACTCATTTATTATTTGAATGTTCAAGACATGCTGCATTCTAATGTAGATCTTGCCTTAAAGAAATCTACTTTGTTACTTAAACGTTCCAAAAGTAAAATTAAATGGTATGTCTTCAATCATCTCAAGGTAGTTGCCACTGTTAAGGTTAAAGGCCCCTTTTTCAGTCCAATGTTAAACCTATGGAAATTTTATGTTAAACCCCCAGCCATAACGGCTTGTTGGTTCTTCACCAAACTTCGTTTGCATATAGCTGTTTTATTTATGCATACAAAGCTACCATTAGTTGCAAGTTTTATGAACAAAAGAATGAGTTATTTATGATAATCAATATAAAAAACGGCAAATCATTCGAACAGACCGCATTTTTGTCCCAGAAAACATCCAACTACAACAATATTTTCAAGATTTTTTCTGCAAAATCATTAAATTTTTCGATACTAGCATAAAATAATGGTAGCTTTGTATGGGCAGTTATCGCAATAATTTTCAGGCGAATTTTTGGAATAAAGCAACAAGTCGTTTAGGCTGGGGGTTTTACATAAAATTTCCATAGGTTTAACATTGGACTGAAAAAGGGGCCTTTAACCTTAATTTCTGATATCTGGTCACATATCTTTTTCCATATCATTACATGTGATTAACAATGTTCAGCTAAGGGTGATTTATATTTAATCATTTAGTTGAGTTAAGTTATTTTCGTCAATTGAAATTTAGTTGAAGAATTGCCATGTGGGAAAAATTATAACTACACTTCAGTGTTTTTAGAAGGTAGATATTATTTTCAATATGTCAGGAATCCAGTGATACCCGCTTCCTGGTATTTTAGGCAACCATTTCTGCCTTCAATTACATAAGAGTCCCTATCTCAAGAGTCCCGTATAATTGTCGTTTGCTCAGCTGGTGACTTCATAAGGAGCAAATAAACCCTAATAGATCATTATGCTGTGCTATGTCCAATAATATATTATATAATATTCACACAGTTCTAGTTATTGTATTTCCATTCCTTTTATCCAGATTCATATAACCCTAATTACCAGGAAGGATAGTGCATGGACAGAATAACTAACTGCAGATTATATTCCCAATCTGTATGTTATGGAATATTTTCGAGGTGGGGCATGTATTACTGTCCTAGGTATTGTCAACTGTGCTCTGCAAATGGTATGTTTGCGGTTTGTTAATAGCTCAAGTTGAAATTATTCTTTAAATTTCAAAGTTTTGTTTTTGGGAACTACTGTCTTTCAATGAATAATAAAGAAAATATTTTATTTTCTTTGTATTTATTAAATATTACTGATAAAAGTTTAAATTCGCTGATTTCAAAAAATAACTGTTCATCAATTCGTTTATTATCATTCTAAATACTTTTGTCTAAATAGTTTTATAATATGTTCCAGGAAAAATCTGATGAAATAAAGGAAAAGATTATAATTTTTCTGTCCCGATGTTATTGAGGATAACAATTTACTAATTGTAAATTATATTCGTAGTTCAAACGCCTTTGCCTGGACTGGAAAACAGTGGACATGGTTTAACATCAAATTCATTGACACACCCACGTGAAATATTCCCAGAAACGTGGTTGTGATGAATTGTACAACTGGGTAAATATTAGTAGGGTTGGTCCTTTTCCTGCTTATGTATGCTCTACCATCTTATTTTTGCTTTCCGTATTTTTGATTGCCATGAAACACACCTTGTTTATGAGACCTCACACTATGAGTTCCATCATTTTTTAATGTACCTGTGCTTTTTTGTGATTCTGGTCTTCTGTCAATTTGTAATGTTCATGTTATCTAAGGGTACTTTCTGGGGTTATTTCTTAGAAAAACGCCAGGATATTCCTAAAAAAATACATGTTGTCCAAAAAAGGGGTTCCAACACCGGACCCCCCCCCCCCCGAATCCGCCAATGTATATATCGGAAGTAATAAAGCAATGTTGAAATATAGACAGACATGACGAAATCGATTACACAGCGTTTTAATCTATTAATGTTAGAGAAAATATTTCAACTTTCTCCAGTATATCCATTCCTTCCGAGGCCAGCTTTGGCAGGTGGAATCTTTGAAAAAGGTCATATGATGATGCCCGGTATGACAAATGGTGGACAAGTAACAGGAACAAACCAAAACATCAAGGAAGTTGGTCGTACAAGATCTAAATTCCCGGAAACTTGGCTTTGGATAAACAAGACAGTAGGATATAGAGCACAACAAATAATGCTTAATTCACTTTATGACTGCTAGTACGCCTGAACATACATATAAAAAACATTTAGCAGATTTATATTAATCCTTTCAAACATTTATCTCAACTCTGTTTTCTGTATTCTTTCACTTATTCTTTGAAATAACATTATTCAATATTACGTTTTTGGTTACGTTTTTTTTCCTTTGAAACATTACGTTGGGTGAAACAATAAAGGAAAGTGTTTTTCCGATTTCCAGGCGAACTGTCCAATAATCAGTATAACTGCGCAGTGCGACTTCATTCATAACCTACCAGTGTCAGAAATTTTGATTGTTTATATAAGTTAGTAAAAATTTTTTTTTCATGTTTGTTCAAGAAATAGCAAAGGAACACGTCTTGTGATTTTTCTTATGCTACAAGTTTCATTTCTCTGTTTTCCTGTATTCTCTTTCAATGACATATTTCTAGACTTTTATTTTTGAAATCAGCGCGTCCTTTTATCCTTTCTATTCTATTGTCGTTGTTGTTACCGTCTTAAGAATGTTCGCTGTTCAATTTTAAAATAACAAGGATTTTAATTAAATGTGACTTTTTGTTAGAAAATTGAAAAAGAAGTAATTCAGGCCAAAAAAATTGATAGGTTACCGATATAATTTTTGAGATACAAGTGTTTCAAAAAATGGCGGGAAACTGAACTCCTCCGTATTTTTCATAGGTTTAACATGAGCAATGTTTATTCAATAAT
>MJUU01061478.1:47341-58751 GCA_002080025.1 Modiolus philippinarum
GAATGCATCAAAAGATGTATAAAATGAAATTATGGAAAAAAATTAGGGGGTCACCAGGCAAAAAGTAATAAAGCTTTTAAATGGATAAAACCAGAGAAATCCGAAAATCTGACAGGAATACATAAACACGACCAGCAAACATCCTTAAGGCAAATTTTAATGTAAAAGCTTCTAGTCACATATCCAATACGCCAAATCAGGTGATTACTATGACATTTTTATAGGAAAAATGAAAGGATATGGAGTGAATGTACATGTGACAAAAACGCACACGATACATAGAAAACTCCAGTTTATCAAGGACAGGGCTTTTATTCCTGTCTTCATCTTGATGTCGCCTGAGGGTCTTCAACTAGAGGTGAACAATATTCACCCCCTCAAGCGAGATCAAGAAGATTTGTGGTCATTGAATTGGTTTCATTTTCGTCCATTTTTTCAATTGTCAGGTCACAAAAAAGTTGAGGGTGTATTATGGGTTATATGGTATTTAGTTCTGTTCTGTTGGTGGTTCCTTGGTAGAAAAAAAGTTTTAATGAATATTGAGTATGTGGGTCCGCCTGTTTCATATTATTATCCAAATGGAAAATTGACTGTTTTCATACATTGGCTTACAAAGCGTTTATTTTAAATAATATTTTGATTGCGTTTGGCTCGTCCATGGCTTATAATATTGCATGGTTTGAGTATGTCAACAGATTTGTTGCTTTTTGGTTTTTGGAAAACGCTAGGCCCAAAGAGGCAGAAAAGACCAAAAAGAAAGATTGTCCGAATTTGATGCATTGTTTTATTGGACCCTGATCAAAAATAAGAATTACTACCAGAAATCATATATGATTTCTGTTCCGTATTTGGGCAAGATTTCACCATTGCTAAATAAATGAAAATTTCTGTTTTTTTTAATCGGATTTGAGACTTCATTAAAAAAAATATTTCAACAAGCGAATATGTTTATTTGTTTACTAATAATGTTTTTGTTGAACAGTAATGGTAATACTCAGACAGCTATATAAATTAAAAAAAATAATATTCATTTTACTAATAATTAAACCTGTGAAAATGTGACATGCATTCAGTTATAACCTGTAATCCCTGAAACGATCAATTCAAAATTTTGCCACCAATAACAGGAATTTACTGAATTTTATAGTAATTGCAGGGTAATTCATATTATTCTTTGTTCTGTGTCACATATATTTCTTTTAACAGGGGTCCAAAAAAGGTTCGAAATTTTGCCTGGTTTTGCCTAGCGTTAGTTAATATTAACTGATGTTTATCTTAAATATAATATACAGTATGTAAGCCATTGAATCAAAAAACATTGAATCAAAAAACATAGAAAAAAAAAAAAAAAAAAAAAAAAAAAAAAAAGAAAAAAAGGTATTACTATGATTATTAGGTTCATGTAAACCCTTTGTTAAATTGAAACCATCACAGAGGAAAAGATATGTGTGTGTATCGGAAACAGACTTTTTGCTTTGCAAGGAATTTATTGTAAATTTATCAGTGGAAACAAATTTTGGTTAGATTATGGATGTCCATTTTGTGCTATGACTGGAACCGGAGCTATGGTTGGTGGTGGAACTGGTACCGGCACCTTGATTGGAACTGGTACCGGGACTATGTCTGGTACAGCCAATGGGCAACAAAATTTAAAATCCGTAGGAAGAACAAGAAATGTATTTCCAGAAACATGGCTTTGGTGGAATGTTACATCTGGGTATTTCATTTACACTTTCAGAATTCAGAAAATTTGTTTACTATGTTTATACTCACGTGTATTCGCTTGTTCTATATTTTGTTACCTTTGGCGCTCCATTGTATGTTGTACCAACACTTACCTACCCAAACAAATATATATAAATGTGACCTTTCTAGCTGCTATTGCTTCAATGTTCCTATTAGATGATTTTTATGACNTAATAATGTAAGCGAGAGATAAAATGCAAATAAATATTGAAACACACTTTACTACATTTTTGTATGTTCTTCCAAACTTATCTTGTATAGGGTTTGTAAGTCTCGTCATGTGACACCGAGAATTCACGATAAAAGTGTAATTTGAAAACGTTTCCCGCCAAAACAAGACGTTGCAGCATTATGTTGTCCAAATTTGTGCTTGAAACGTCATATGTTTTTGATAAAAATGCAACTTCCGGGTACAATTGATGTACCAGGAAGTTCCGAAATTGAACGAAACTTACAGACCCTATACGACTGATACAGTGTCCGATATTTGCCTGTTGCGTGTATAACCTTAGGAAAGAAGACGAAACAGTCACCATCTTGAAACATTTTGCAGATGACCCAACAATAGATCTAAATCCATATAAAATGGCAATTGATTACCCTACCGGAACACCTGATGTCACGCTGTATTCTTACAGTTCATACTGTTAGTTATGAGCGTCATATCTGTGGTGTTCGTGTGTTTTCTTCCGTAGTGCGACAGTGTTTTACCAGCAGACTAGATTCCTTGATCTAGTCGGCAGTTTAGCGGCGAGCACTCTTTGACCCTTCTTTCAAAATTACGTTTGTCTTATGCTTTTTCTGTTCCAAGATAGTGGTCATTGAGTTAGTAGTCTACCTGTATTGGGTTTTATTCGCGTGTATATGATACTATAGAGAAACGGGATAGAGAAAGGGGAGGTTTGGGTGCCCATAAACCGGTTTAACCCTACCACTGGCTTTTGCTGGTGCCGGTACCAAGTCCGGCTATCCCGAGTTCCTATTGTTATTTATGTTTGTCTCTTGTTTTCATTATTGTTTTTCTGGTGCAGTTTGCTTGTAGATTGTGGCATGTGATTGTAGTTCCTGGCCATTGTAGGTGTTTGCTGTTTACCTGTTTTTGTAATTTTGTTGGTGTGTCGTGTGTTTTGCGGATATGTCGTGTGTTTTGTGTGTATGTCGTGTGTTTAATCAGTGTGTCGTGTCATTGATCTTCTGTTTTCTGGTATTCTCGATTTTGACCTGTCTCTGGACTTTGATTTATGTAATTTGTGCTTTATACTTCTTTACTCCAATGCCAATATTCCTCATACACCATTAAAAGTTATATGAAAATACATGCAAACATAACTTAAGACCAAAACTGTAATACATAATTTATTATGCAGCCATTTCCAATTACTGTGAAGACAAACTAAGCAACTGCGCAGACTTTGGTAGAGAAATATGTACCGGGGTGTATGAACGTTGGAGTTTTGAGAACTGTCGTGGTTTTTGTGCGTTCTGTATGGGTATGGATATTTAAAGTTTGTATGCCTACAATTCATTCTAAAAGCAAAATACTTTATTATTATTATTAAATAAATAAATAAATAAACAAATAAATAAATCATTTAATTAATAACTAAATAAATGTTAATAAATTGGTAAATACAATTACAATTAAATACGATTGGTAAATATTTTAAATAAGTTTTTCTTTTTTTTTGATTATTAAATTAATATCAATTTAATTATTTTTTAAACGAAGAATATTTTTATTTCATATTATGTTAATGCAATAAGTCATCAAATATGAAGAGATTTCAAAGGCTTCCATTGTTATTATTTGCCTCTGATAGCTTCTGTATTGAAAAACTATTTTATAGGTGTTCTAAGTAATAGTGGGACGGGTTTGAAAAAAGATTCACATGAAAAAAGTATGACACTCCGATATAATTTCGCGGAAATTCTAATGTTTACTAATGCTACAATTGGGTGAGTAACTGCCATTCCTTACAGCATGCCTATTGCCGTTTTTGCTGCCAATCTGTAAGGGTATAAGTAGAAGTGCAAAAAAAGTAGGCGCTAGTATGGCTTCACTGGCTTAATTATGTTGCAATTGAAAAGTGCTGCTGCAAAATCATATTAAAAACCTTTTTTAAAATCCTTTGGATACGGGTGTACAAAGGTCAAGCTATTTAGGCTGTATTATAGTACGGGTGTACAAAGGTCAAGCTATTTTGGGTATCTTTTGATACAGGTGTACATATGTCAACATATTTAGGGTATATTTGTAAATGGGTGTACATAGATGAAGTTAGTTTGGGTTTATTTGGATACAGATGTACATAGGTGAATTTAGTTTTGGTGTATTTGGATACAGGTGTACATAGGTGAAGTTATTTTGTGTGTTTTTGGATATAATTGTACATAAGTGTTATTTTAGGTAAAAAACAGTTTACACTGTGAGTGCCTTGATTTGAGTTTTGTGATTTTATTTTTCCGTCTTGTAGCTGTCTAATGTCATGGTTTTTTCTGTGTTCTCGTTTTTTGGCCATGTGTATGAACGTTGATAATTGTAATTGCCAATCCTTGGTTCCCTCGGTATTCTTCTGTCATTTTTTATGTAATTAAAAAATCACTGTATCTAATACAATAAGTCATGTGCTGACATTATTTTTCACCTGTCGGGTAACTGTACAAAACGTTCCGTCAGTAACATACCTGGAGAAACTTATTGACTATGTACTGGAATATCGGTTGGATGTAAACATGACACAATATGTCATTGACTTAATATGGTATATACAATATTTGGCAATAGGAAATTTGCTGAACGTGTATACACCATGCTTGGTCACGAACAGACTAAAAGACTTTATTCCACTATAATTACATTCATTCTGCTTTGTATAGAAATAAGGGTATTTGATTGGCTACGAGTACTTCCGATCATTTCCGTAACTGTGCTTTGTCAGCCAGTAAAACAACATCAGTACGTGACTCCTTGACAACGACAAAAGTAAACAAAGACGGCGGAGTAATCTAGACAAAGAAATGGTAAAACATCCACGATTGTCATGGGTTAGTTTGCGTAAACACTTGCATTCTATTTACGGAATGTAATTATAAGTATTGAATGCAATATTTTGTAGTTTTATTGTCGTGTAAAAGCGTGGACCGTAGCACATTTTTTTACATGAAGCGCTAGCGCGCTTCATTAAAAATGTGCTACGGTCCACGCTTTTACACTCTAATAAAACTACAATATATTTATAGCTGAACTAATAGGTAATTCTCATTTGACAAGGCTGCCACACGTGACTTTGAACAAAACATCGTGTCTCCCGCTTAATTTCGAGTCCAAATATCATATTCCATTCATTCGAAATTCTCTAGATTTTACAAGAGTTATCATATAAATGTTAGTGAGTGAATTTCAGCAATAGTAAAGAGGTGTTCCGAGTTAATTCCGAGTTAAGAAACACCTGACTGTCGCCAACTCAAACGACAGTGAGCTTCAGTATTTGCTTAATAATAAGGTCTTAAAAGTACAGTTTTTATTTCAGTAATAACTTTATGGTGTCATGTCAGTTTCAATAATCAATAAAACAAATAACTTTCATCAACACCAATGCCTTATCTAGCTGTGGTGTGCATTATGATTTTTTGAGTCTTTCATCGGTTGTTGTAGCCTTCAAATACAGGGCGGGGGTCCGTTGGGATTTCAGATAAAATAGGATTCAAGACACCATCTCGCCTGTTTATGTTCATTTTCAGTTGAATTCTTGAAATAAATGTATAGTGTAATATGTATTTTTCATGTACATATGTATATTTGTAGAACAATAATAAAAAAACAAATGGAACATGAATGATATCGAAAAGCTATTGCATGAACTAGTTTTTAACTATTTTTATATAAAATATGGAAGCGATATAAACTTATTTATTTAACCAGATTGTTTATTGTTCAAGTTTGTGTTATGTACTCAGTATACAGTGCAGGGTATAGAACGGTTGTAATGACTTTTACATTTTCTGTATGAAAAAAGTTGCAAGTTTTACCAAGAATGGAATGCACCTTCCATATTTTCTCCCGCCTGGTGTCACCACTACACTATCAGGTTTTGTTCTGTGACGTCGTGATACCGGGAAAATTCACGCACAAGGAACAATGTTTGAACATGCGTGAATTACCACTATTCCCGCGAGTTACCTGATAGGGCAGCAGCGACACCAATCGGGAAAAGCAGGAAGGTGAATTCCATTTGAGAACATTTGACATTTATTGTTTGAAATGAATGTTGTAGGCATGTTGCATTCTTAGGTAAATCTTGCGTTATTGAAATCGTCGATTTATTTTTTTTATCAAAAGATATTTTGTACTTTGTTACTTAGATGTTCGAAAAATAGAGAAAAAAATGGTATGTCTCATTGTAACAAACCTACGAAAACCAATTCAATGACTGGTGTTTTCAGCAACATTTACAAGATATATTGGAAACTCTGACAATGTGCTTATAGGGCCTGTAAGTCTCGTACAATTTTGGAACTTCCGGGATCAAAATTGTACCCGGAAGTTACATTTCAAACAAAGATATTTGACGTTTTAAACAAAAATTTGAACGTCACAATCCTCTGACGTCATGTTTTGGCGGGAAACGTTTTCGAATTGCCTATTTATCGTGGATTCTCGTGAGTCACATGACGAGACTTACAGACCCTTTTGGTAAGATTTCATATAAAGCAACAAACAGAGTTTTCAATTTTCCAATAATTAAGGTAGATAGACACTGTTGCGCTGCGCAGTTCAATAGCGCATTTGAAAAATAAAGAGTCGGGTACGGGGGAGGTTTGATTTTCGGGACGGAACTGTAATTTGACGATTTTTGTTTGTGACGTCATAATTGACCGACAGATTGGAAACGTCATATTTCGTCCACTTTGCCGCGAATTAGCTCCCTTTCCCCGTAAATATTGTTTTATCCGGAAACTTTGTAAAATATTTCCGTTAAAAGCATGGTGACATACACATATTTTCGTTGTTACTAATAGAATATGTCATAACCTTACTATTTACAAAAATATATAAGTAATTTTGATCTAAATATTAGAAAAAAAACAAGCATAGTTACCTTTACTTTTTAGTTCAGATTTTAGGTTTGTAGGATTTATTCTTCAATTGTGCCGATCATGGATATGAATTTTAGTGTCTATCTACCATAAGAGAGATATATTTAACCCATTTGTTGACTTGTAAACATCTATAGGTCAATGCGGGACTTTTGAGCCGTGATCACAGCCGGAAAAAGGTCTATTACTATACAAAAAATCTATACATCATAAATTGTGAGGGAATTACTCATAAATTAACACAGTTGAACTAAGGAATATTTTATAATTTGTCTATTTGTAGCACTCCAGGTAAATAAAATTGAGTTTAAGAATTGGCATGCGGGTAAAATTACAGCTACAATTCAATTTCATTAACAGTTTGTTTTAATAAGGTTTATATTAATTTCAATAGATCAGGAATCCAGTCATACCCGCTTTCTTGTATTTGAGGCAACCATTTCTGCCTTCAATTACATAAGAGTTCCCATTTCGAAAGTCACTTATGGTCATTTGATCAGGAGAGGACTTCATCAGATGCAAATAAACCTTAATAGATCATATGGCTGTGAAATGTTAACTAATATATGAACACACCTCTAGTTATTGTATTTCAATTCCTTTTATTCAGATTCATTTAACCCTAATTACCAGGAAGGCTGGTGCATGGACCGAATAATTAACTGCAAATTATATTCCCAAGCTGTATATTATGGAATATTCTACAGGTGGGGCATGTATTACTGTACTAGGTATTGTCAACTTTGCTCTGCAAATGGTATTTTGTGGCTTGAAAATAGCCCAAGTCGAACGATTCTTTAAATTTCAAAGTTTTTTGAAAACTGCTGTCTTTCAATAACTTATAAAGAAAATATTTCATTTTTTTTGTATTTATAATGATATTACTGCTTAAATTTTAAATTCGCTGATTCCAAAAAAATAACTGTTCATCGGTTCGTTTATTATCATTCTAAATACTTTTGTCTAAATAGTTTTAAAATATATTTCAGGAAAAATTTGATGAAATAAAGGAAAAGATTATAATTTTTCTGTCCCGATGTTATTGAGCATAACAATTTATTACTTGTAAATTATATTCTTAGTTAAAACGCCTTTGCATGTGCTGGAAAACAGTGGACATTGCCTAACATCAGAATCATGGACACGTCCACGTGAAATATTCCCAGAAACGTGGCTAGTGATGAATTGTACAACTGGGTAAATATTAGTTGGGTTGGTCCTTTTCCTGCTTATGTATGCTCTACCATCTTATTTTTGTTTCCCGTATTTTTGATTGCCATGAAACACACCTAGTTTTTGAGACCCCACAGTATGAGTTCTATCATTTTTTAATGTTCTTGTGCTTTTTGTGATTCTGGTCTTCTGTCATTTTGTAATGTTCATGTTATTTAAGGGTTCATTCTGGGGTATTTCTTAGAAAAACGCCAGGATATTCCTTAAGAATTACATGGTTGTCCAAAAAAGGGGTTCCGACCCCCCCCCCCCCCCTAAAATGGGCCCATGCATATATCGGAAGTAATAAAGCAATGTTGAAATATAGACAGACATGACGAAACCGATTACACAGCGTTTTAATCTATTAATGTTAGAGAAAATATTTCAACTTTCTCCAGTATATCCATTCCTTCCGAGGCCAGCTTTGGCAGGTGGAATCTTTGAAAAAGGTCATATGATGATGCCCGGTATGACAAATGGTGGACAAGTAACAGGAACAAACCAAAACATCAAGGAAGTTGGTCGTACAAGATCTAAATTCCCGGAAACTTGGCTTTGGATAAACAAGACAGTAGGGTATAGAGCACAACAAATAATGCTTGATTCACTTTATGACTGCTAGTACGCCTGAACATACATATAAAAACATTTAGCAAATTTATATTGATCCTTTCCAACATTTATCTCAACTCTGTTTTCTGTATTCTTTCACTTATTCTTTGAAATAACATTATTCAATATTACGTTTTTGGTTACGTTTTTTTTTCCTTTGAAACATTACGTTGGGTGAAACAATAAAGGAAAGTGTTTTTCCGATTTCCAGGCGAACTGTCCAATGATCAGTATAACTGCGCAGTGCGACTTCATTCAAAACCTACCAGTGTCAGAAATTTTGATTGTTTATATAAGTTAGTAAAATATTTTTTTCATGTTTGTTCAAGAAATAGCACAGGAACACGTCTTGTGATTTTTCTTATACTACAAGTTTCATTTCTCTGTTTTCCTGTATTCTCTTTCAATCACATATTTCTAGACTGCGATTTTTGATATCAGCGCGTCCTTTTATCCTTTCTATTCTATTGTCGTTGTTGTTACCGTCTTAAGAATGTTCGCTGTTCAATTTTAAAATAACAAGGATTTTAATTAAATGTGATTTTTTGTTAGAAAATTGAAAAAGAAGTAATTCAGGCCAAAAAAATTGATAGGTTACCGATGTAATTTTTGAGATACAAGTGTTTCAAAAAATGGCGGGAAACTGAACTCCTCCGTATTTTTCATAGGTTTAACATGAGCAATGTTTATTCAATAATAAATGTCGCAAAATAACACCAATTGAATAAAATTTTGTCAGAATGCATCAAAAGATGTATAAAATGAAATTATGGAAAAAAATTAGGGGGTCACCAGGCAAAAAGTAATAAAGCTTTTAAATGGATAAAACCAGAGAAATCCGAAAATCTGACAGGAATACATAAACACGACCAGCAAACATCCTTAAGGCAAATTTTAATGTAAAAGCTTCTAGTCACATATCCAATACGCCAAATCAGCTGATTACAATAACATTTTTATAGGAAAAATGAAAGGATATGGAGTGAATGTACATGTGACAAAAACGCACACGATACATAGAAAACTCCAGTTTATCAAGGACAGGGCTTTTATTCCTGTCTTCATCTTGATGTCGCCTGAGGGTCTTCAACTAGAGGTGAACAATATTCACCCCCTCAAGCGAGATCAAGAAGGCCCCTAGCGTGCACTTAAGCGGTATTCTTGACAAAAATTATATCAAGGTCACTCCCTTGCTCCCCACCCGCCATGGAGTGCCAACTTGGGCGATGCTCAGGGTTATCCAGGTTTTCATGAAAAAGACATGACGAAGAAAAACAATAAAGCGTTCTGTTGCTTTATTTATATGGAATATAGGACATTTTGTTTTTGATACGGACTTTATCACGGCCAGTATCAAGTGAGCCTGTTAGGGTGAGCTTGATGCGTTACGCCGTGATAAAGTTCGTATCAAAAACAAAATGTCCTATATAACTTTAATCGGCAATTCACAAAATGATAAATACGACTCTATAAAAAATTGAAATAAGCTTGAATTTTTATTCAAGCACAGTTAATCTATTGTTTATTGCAATATTGTATTTGCATTCTACGTTATACGTATTACGCGTATGAACACGACAAATAGTACAAAATATGACGTCAGCATAGCAACTGGCACGTGACGCCTCCACAGTCACCCGATATTTTCGTGATAGTGTCCTGTTTGGTGATACTGAGACTGTCAGTCTCTATAGATCAAAAGAACTTCATACAAATTACGGATAATATTAAGTATTTGTAGAGACTTTGTCTCATGTGAATTTACTCCATATCCTTTCATTGCTGATGAGGATATAACAGTTCTTATATAATTAAAATCAATCAAATTAAAAAAAAACTCAATATTGAGTCATTGCCACCAATATTTCATTTTATATAAGTATAGGTTTGCGCAAGGCTTAAGATTGAGAAATTTTAATTTCGATTCAGCAAAATATAGCTTAATTTGTATTATTAGAACTAACTTTATATTTTGTAAGAAATTATCAAATATTAGCATAGGGAATCTCCATCACTCACGTAAATTTTCTGGATTACTTAAAACAAAATCTAGCTCTTTAACTGGTGGCGTATAGTTAGTTAAATTTCGAATTTTAAGGCTTTGAAGATTTGTGGTCATTGAATTGGTTTAATTTTCGTCCATTTTTTCAATTGTCAGGTCACAAAAAAGTTGAGGGTGTATTATGGTTTATATGGTATTTAGTTCTGTTATGGTGGTTCCTTGGTAGAAAAAAAGTTTTAATGAATATTGAGTATGTGGGTCCGCCTGTTTCATATTAGTATCCAAATGGAAAATTGACTGTTTTCATACATTGGCTTACAAAGCGTTTATTTTAAATAATATTTTGATTGCGTTTGGCTCGTCCATGGCTTATAATATTGCATGGTTTGAGTATGTCAACAGATTTGTTGCTTTTTGGTTTTTGGAAAACGCTAGGCCCAAAGAGGCAGAAAAGACCAAAAAGAAAGATTGTCCGAATTTGATGCATTGTTTTATTGGACCCTGATCAAAAATAAGAATTACTACCAGAAATCATATATGATTTCTGTTCCGTTTTTGAGCCATATTGGGCAAGATTTCACCATTGCTAAATAAATGAAAATTTCTGTTTTTTTTAATCGGATTTGAGACTTCATTAAAAAAAATATTTCAACAAGCGAATATGTTTATTTGTTTACTAATAATGTTTTTGTTGAACAGTAATGGTAATACTCAGACAGCTATATAAATTAAAAAAAA
>MJUU01061478.1:64434-103033 GCA_002080025.1 Modiolus philippinarum
AAAAAAAAAGATAAATACTATGTTAGTCCAACAAATCTACTGATAATGCGTGGTTATTTCATTTTTATTTAAAACATCATCTTTTACAAATAAAAAAATAATAATATCACGAATAAAAAAATAAAATCGAAATGTTGCAAATAAATCATAAAGTAAAGTGTAAACTGTGGGGGGCTGGGGTGGGGGGTGGGGGGTAAAACACGTGCTTCACAGCTCTCCGAGAGCTCGGAGCCCATGTATGTGGAGCCCGGAGCCCATTGAGTGGAGCCTGGAACCCTGTCAGTGGAGCTTGAAGCCCAAGTGTGGGAGTCCGGAGCCTTAGTGTTCGAGTACGCATTTGTTGTGTTGGACCCCGGGCCCCACATTCAAATCGTAGCTCAGAGCATATTCTATTCCCAAGAAAGGAGTAAAAATGCTTTATATATAGATTCTCCTCCTTGTAAGGGTGGTAAAAATCTTTCGCTACAGAAGTAAAGTTCCGATTTACTGTATATGAGCTTTAGCGAGCATGTTTTACTATCGAAAAAACTGGCAGAAAATGTCTCGCGCAAGTTAATCAAAGTGAATTTGTTAAAAAGTCGCGTGTGATTAGGGAAAATACATATTGCAACAAGACAGATTCAATGTGAAATAATGATTGTAATAGAAACATATTGACAAATGAAAAAAATATAACGGAAAAAAGCAGCTGTACAACGGTCTAGTATAATCATAAACTGAAAATTTAATGTTGACATCTAAAATAGACAATTAAATTGCCGGTCAGAAAATCATTTCTCGCCAAAAGATGAACGTCTGAGTAAATTTTTAATTTGTGACACCAGATATCTTCATAAATTACAACCTGTGAGTACTTTTACAAAACAGAATGTAAATTTAAGGACGTTTTTTGTACATATGTTACATTATGGTGCTTCAAAAAGGGTAGTTCACGGAATATTGAATGCTTTGACGTTGACGTTGAGAAAAATAAAATATGGTTCTCTACAACATGATTTTTCCCTTAGTTTCTAAGTGGTTTTGGTTACGAAGATTGTTTTGATAGCTATATCCTTAGCTGATTTTGGCTTTTTATTTATATCCTATTTGTTATTAGCCTTCTTTAAGCTTTAAAACATATTTAGGTTTATAAATTTTGGGTTTATGGTCTTCCAAATGATTTGATATTAAATACACTGACGAGATATAAGTTGTCGACTGTAAGAATTCAATAAACAGGTACTTCGGTTGTTTTTTTATAAGGAAAACACAATTGCTGATTTTTTTCTCTCTCCATTCAATAGGTCTTAACTTTTGA
Source organism: Modiolus philippinarum (assembly GCA_002080025.1). Classification (NCBI taxonomy): domain Eukaryota; kingdom Metazoa; phylum Mollusca; class Bivalvia; order Mytilida; family Modiolidae; genus Modiolus; species Modiolus philippinarum. Next base: position 65,732 of record MJUU01061478.1, read on the forward strand.
CATTACAAAGTGATAAATAATATGTAGCATTATGTGAAGAATTTTTGTGTCGCCTGCTGTAAGCAGAGTCGACAAATAGGGATTACTATCCGTCGTCTTACGTCGTCGTCGTCGTCCTGCGTCATCGTCGTACTGCGTCATCGTCGTACTGCGTCGTCCCGACAGTTTTTGAATCCACAACTCATTCAAAACCACTTGTCGGATTCCTACAAAACTTTCAGGATATGTTGTTTAACTGGTGTAGTTGTGCACCTGGTACTTAGAATTTTGATTTTGCAGATTTTAGAGGTTAACAGAGCCAAAATTGCTCATTTGTGAGTCTGTTTTGAATCCGCAACTCCTTCAAAACTGCTAGTCAGATTCTAACAAAACTTTCAGGATAAGTTGTTCACCGGGTGTAGTTGTGCACCTGATACGTAGAATTTTGATTTTACAGATTTTAGAGGTTCACAGAGCCAAAATTGCTCATTTGATAATCTGGTTTGTTAATCCCCAATTCCATCACAACTATAAGTCAGATTCCAACCAAACTTGCAGGATATGTTGTTCACCTGATGTAGTTGTGCATCTGATACTTAAAATTTTGATTTTGCAGTTTTAGAAGTTCACTGAGCCAGAATAGCTCATTTGGTAATTCTGTTTGTTTATGTGGAACTCCTTCAAAACTGTAAATCATATTCCAACCAGCCTATCAGAATACATTGATTACTTGATATAGTTGTGCACCCGATATTTAAAATTTTGATTTTACAGATTTAAGAGGGTTACAGAGCCAAAATAGCTCATTTGTTAATGAGGTTTTTTAATCTTCGACTCCTTCACAACTGACTGTCAGATTCCAACCTAATTTTCAGTATATGTTGTATAACAGGTCTGGTTATGCACATTATACTTAGATTTTTTTTTACCGATTCTAGAGGTTTGACAATCCACTAAGCTCATATGTTAAATCATATTGTTACTCTGCAAGTCCTTTAAACTGTAATTCATATTCTTAACCAAATTTGCAGGATATGTTTTTCTCCTAATCTAGACATGCACATTATTTTTGCATATTTTAGAGCTTCACTGGAACAAAAATGGCTCTTCTGTAGTGCAGGCGACACAAGTGTCCCATGGAACACCCGTCATTTTTTTTGTTGAATACCTTAAAGTATACTTGAAAGTGTTCATAACTATTGATCAGATTTCGATCATACGAAATTGAACATTAATTGAAACAGCAGTTGACTTATTTTTTATGGGGAGAGGGGGGTTAATCTTTTAAGACATTGAGAAGCGATAATCTGCAATGCATGGCAGTCACTTACAACCATCGGTAGATTGTGTAGAATAAATGCATGTTGTGATAATGAAAACAATGTTACACTACTGGCATTTTCATATAGTGCTAACCACTGCTAGTATGACAATTTATTATTGTCTTGCCAGCATATTGAGTCAGGTCATCCCTTGTAAACTTCGTGCAGAAATTTCCCTCTGAAACTTCATGAAAACAAAACTGAACAGGTATTTGAAATGGGATTAAGGTAAATTTTTTTTCAGTTTGAGCGCACATGGTTTATCAAAACGACGGCCTCCAAAAGATTTACATGAATACTACGAAGGTGCATTTCAGGATTGTCAATTTATAATTTTGCTTATATTTTTGTATGTAAACATACTATAACCGACTGTTCTGTATGATCTTAATATATTTTAAAATACAAATGTAAATTTCAAACACAGGTATGTTGTGTGATTTACAGTAAATACGCCTGACTGCAAGCTATAAATATAGGCATTTCTTGAAAACTCTTTTATTTCGTATTTGGTCCCCATATCGGTTTTGCTTTTAGAATAGTGCATGCATTTCGAAGTATTTAATATGGATGAGAAAAAAACAACCGGAAGCGTTAGAGAAAACATTATTTTCCTCATCCGATTGACTTGAGAGTTCATATTATGAAAAACAACTAATATTTTGTAGAAAGGGCTTCACATTGATTACATCCCAGCTCTTTTGTTCTAGCAGTGGTGATCTGTATGGGATAACTCCAGCAGTCTCACCCCAGTTAGAATAATCGATATTTTTACTTTTTTATTTTTCTCAAGGCCTGAACTGTTCATTTTTTTAGTTAAATTTTATGTTTTACTATCCATAAAATTTTCAAAGATAAGGATTTTAAATCTTAAAAAATATCATTGCCCATAGTGGGATTCGAACCAGGGTCGTTCTCTACTAGATTTCTGCCTGTTTTTGCCTTACCTATTACACCACGAGCTCGTTAGAATTACCGTGTAAAAGAAATCGTATATAAAGAATCGTTGTGGGGCACATTAAGGATATATATATAATTATTATAGTATAAGATATTTATTTCATGACATTATAAGCATGAGAGTAATTTTTAAGAGTGTATATCGGTTTTCCTTCACTTAATATATTAGCTCGGATGTTAATTAGTTATCACACTCGGACTTGGTGTGTCTGTAAAAGCTCACCATACGACCTCGTCCGATGTGGTGACCTTATACAGACACACCGCGTCCTCGGGTGATAACTATAACGTACATGCTTTGCGCAACGATTTTCAATTGATAAAATCAATAAATCAAAAACACGTTTATTGATTTGTAAAAAAAATAATGTTTCTTTTTTCTCCATTGTCAAGGATTGTAAACTTGACATTACTAATTTTGCAAACCATTCTTTAGACGAGTTGAAATTAAATATACACAGACATGGCATAACGGATTTAAAAGCGTTAAAATGAAAATTCATTTCAACTTTCTCCAGTATATCCATTCGTACCAGCTTTAGCAGGAGGTGCAGTCTTCGAAAAAAATCATATGATGATGCCAGGTATGATAAATGGTGGACACATAGCAGGAACAAACCAAAATCTCAAGGAAGTTGGTCGTACAAGAACTGTATTTCCAGAAACTTGGCTCTGGTCAAACAAGACAATAGGGTATAAAGTGCGACATATAATAATAGATTACTTCATACGTTGACTGCTAGTGAATTCGAGCATTCTTAAATATACAGTACTCTTAGCAAATCTGTTTCCTTGCTCCTAACCATAATTGTCTCAAACTCTTAAGTGTTTCTACCTTATTCTGTTACTTATTCTTTGAAAATATAACATTTCGTATGAAAAAATATGTTAATGCACAACGACTGTTACAGTCTATATGTTAATTTCTATGTAAAAAGAAAGTAAAGCAGTTGCTAGTTTTCCCATTCCCAGATTAACGTTCAAATACATAAGAAGTTGCACAATGTGTCATCATACGAATTACCCGAATAATAATTATATTCTGCTAGAAGTGCTAAATTTTTCCTTTAAAATCCCTTGTCAAGGTAACCAATCAAATTGCAGGATTTACCTGGATATTTCACTTCAGCAGAATATTTGTGATTATTCAGATTACATAACTGTGTCAATAACTGTGTCAATAACTTCAATAACTTCATATTCAGTCAAGTTATCATATCAACATTCGTTCAGATTTAAAAGAGAGTGTTTGTTTGAATCTCTTGGGTACATACTGGTGCTTTTTGGACGACAGCAAAATGATGATTAAAAAAATATCCCTTTCTGAATATTATCAGCATTATTCAATGTCTTGACTTGCTATATAACCAGACAAGGTACAAATTTAATATTGCTAAGAAAAAGAAGGGAAACGGGGAATGTGTCAAAGAGACAACGACCCTAAGGGGAGCAATAACAACTCAAAGCCACCATAAGATCTTCAATGAACGGTGAGGAAACCCCACACCCAACGGTAGGTTGGAGTTGGCCCCTAAATAAAAGAGTAATCAAGTTCAGCGAAATAAGCATCTTCCTAGACTCCGATAGACATAAAGTGAACTAACTAGAAAACAGACAAGACACACAAAGGCTTAATAAATTTCCTGACTTAGGACAGGCGCAAACCTGCTGCGGCGGGGTTAAACTAGTTTTATTGGGCCTAAACCTTCCCCCTAGCCAATGTGATAAAAAAAAAATAGTAACAACAATAAAATTTAGTTAGCAACAGGACTGAGTCATTTGTGGAAAATTAAACCGAAAGAACTAAATATACAGACATAAACATGAAATCACAAAAGACTACTAGCAATTAATTGACATGCCAGCTCCTGACCCATTACCAAATGACACATAAAATTATGTACCCCCAGTATACAGCTTCCACCAAGATCCCTTCCTTAGTCTATTGAGTTTTGCTGAGTAATAGCAAGTAAACTTGATTTTTCAACTGTGGACATTTTAAAATATTCGTTGATACAATTTGTCGTGTATTTTATGCTGTTGTGAGTACGAATATCCATTCGGTCCATTATTTATTGGCTGAGTTATCGGACTTGAACTATACATTTAAGGTAGTAGACCTAGGTTAAGGGACATAACTCTTAAAAATCACAGGTGAGTTTGTTGAAATCATTTTCATAAACAGATTCTAAGCCTCTGAGTAACATAGATGATTTTTTATTCTTTTTCACGTCAATGCTTAAAAAGCATTGATGAAACTAACTATTTCAAACGTCTAACTGATTTAAAGAGTTATCTCCCTTAACCTAGGTCTACTACCTTAAGGGCCTGGATGGCCGAGTGCTTGGAGGGAGTAAGTTTACCTTTACAATCACTGTAACCTATTACCTCTGCTTTGTGAGTTTGCGGACCACTTTGTTAATCACAAAAGAGGGTGCACTCGACTTTTAACCGTACATGATAATTTATGTCAATTATCTGCCCAAGGTCGGTGGTTCTCTCTGGATACTTTGGCTTCCTCCACCACTAAAACTGACCGCCATGATATAGCTGAACGCACTGAAAGTGGCGTTCAACCCCATACAAAAATAAACAATTTATAAATTATATATTTTCTTGATGTTAATCACAGGTATAGTGGAATGATTTGCTTGCTTTCTGTGTATTGGAACTACAGTCTGTATTTTTTGGAAATGGTATATCATAACTATTTTAGCATTCACAATGCAAGACATTTTCGTGGAATTTAAGCTAGCTGTTGATTAATGGTTAAAATAGTTCTATAAAGTACGTGATTTACCACTGTCTTCCTCTGATAATCAATTGATCATCTATTAATTCCATAAAACACACGGAATTATTAACGTATAGTTACATTTTTACATATATAGCATTTTAAACTTTTTTCATGAAAATTTTAATGTCGGGTGGAACAGTTAACTGTTTACCGATTTCCGGACGAACTGTTCCATGCGCAAAATAATTGCGCAGTGCAACGTCACTTCAAATCTTACTGGTGACGTTGGGTGTAGAAATTTTTGTATAGGCAAGATTTTTTATTTTGTTTCTATAAGTTAATAAAACAGTTATTTCATGCCCCGTTTCAGGAAATAGCAAAACTATTGTCCCTCGATGATGGAAATGACTTGCAAACTGNATCACCTCGGGACAATAGTTTTTGCTGTTTCCTTCAAAGGCATGAAATAACTGTATACTGAAACACCTTTTTGTTATTATGATCAGTCAAATACTTTACGGACATGCTCCTAATGAACTTGACATATTGAAAACTTAAAGCAATTGGATCATATCTATAACGGCGAAACTGCTTATCAATTACCAAAACATTAAAGAACAAGACGTATTTTCTACAATAAATATGTACGATGCAAAAGAACATAATTATAATTGACCAAGAAAAATGCATGACACTGTACTGAATCTCAAGCAACCAAATAATGGTTGGTCACCTTGCCTTAACTATTAGCTGGAAGTTATAAAATTATAAATATATATATATATATATATATAAATATTTATCCCAAAATCATGGCCAACAAATTCTGCACTGCAAATTTGAATCTGAATAATTTTATGTCGTTTCTTCATCGGGAAATGAACTAATGCTGTTTTGCCTTTTGCATCAACAGCGCCTCAATCACTTCTCTCTTTGACCTGTATAAAAAGCTGATGGCTCCTTGTAGATTAAGTTAGGGATTTTGCATTCTGTGTAGAGCTGCCACTCTAAAACAACTGTATTTAACTTTTCATTGTGGTTTTACAAAGGCTTGAAGTAGTTTCGAAATATCATCTATTCTATTTGGGTCTTGTTCGGTATAGACCATTCAGGCTGAAATCCATTGGATCCGGTATGCTTGAAATAAAGATATTTTAATTTTGCGTTACATATTTGTAAGTGATGAAGTTAACATTCTAAATCACTCATATTTTTATTAAATGGCATTTGAGTTACAGTATTCATAAGTTAAAAAATATAGAATTATAAATAGATTATGGATGTCCAACTTGTGGTATGATGTTACCAGGATTTGCGTTAATTGGTGGAACCGGAGCTATGGTTGGAGGAGGAACTGGTACTGGGGCAATGGTTGGAACGGGTACTGGGACTATGACTGGTACAGCAAATGGCCAACAAAATTTGAAGTCTGTTGGGGGAACAAGAAATGTGTTTCCAGAAACGTGGCTTTGGTCGAATGTTACATCCGGGTATATGTTTGACAATTTCAGTAATGAAGCTGACGACTGTGTAACCTTTTGTGATTCTACTTGTAAAAACGTAATGACAAACCAAGAAAGTTGGGCTCTTGTATTTCTGAATTTGTGCATTTATTATTCATAATCCTTTCTGGCTTTTGTGTCTTGTACCTAAACTATGTACATATACACTCCCAGCATTAGTCGCTTGCTCTTAACCAATACACAAATGTATTGATGTTATTGCATGCCCTAGTGACGCGCATACGTGCGAGACGCAAAGGCTTAGATTAAGAAGTTACTGAGATGATGTAGTATGTCTAAGTTACTGAGGTCAGTTAATCTTCCAAAGTCCTCTTGGCATCTCGATAAAGCTCTGTACATTGGAAATAATTGTCTCATTTGCCAGGACAGTTTCAATATATTTACTGCCAATGGTCTCTTATGTGTTATTTGAATAAAAACACATATTGTATTAGTAAATCGGTGACGAATTACATATGTCTCATTTATGAACAGTTATTAGTTTATGTGATATGAGAAGTTGTTTATGACTAGTGCAAGACAATATTTAAAACAAATCTTGTATGGTTATACTGGAAAATGTTATAATCATATTTTGCTCATTTGGTCGTACAGAAGGTAACTGTTCTTATTTGGGATCATTAATGTTAAAAAGGTTTTATCGTTTGAATTGAATTAAAAAAAAACCTTGAAATATACCGAGCGCGTTTTCTCTCCAGGTGTTATGACATTGTAACTCATTTCAAAAAAGTAAACAGACGCATGAGGACCAATTTTTATTTATTTTATTAAGTTATGAGATACAAGATCAATAGGCTTAAAAATGCAAGCCTAGAAAGTCTCAGAGTTTCTCATGAGTAAGATTTTAATAATATCGGACTTGTTCGGCTTTGGCCGATATATTCTTTCAAGTGTCTAAGATTTAATTGTCTTGTAAGAAAAGGTCGTATCAGTGATTCAATGCAGTCTTAACTTAGTGAAAATACATATGACTTGTGTGATAGATTCATTGTATATTTCGTTTCATTTTTCACTACAATACAACTCATTGAACTTTACAACACCAATATGCTACTAGAAATGCCGAATAAGGGTTTATTTGTGCATTTTTTAAATTTCGCGGTTATTCTAATGAAGCAAAAATAAGACAACATCGCATACAACTTATATAATGCTATTTGCACAGTAAGCGATAAGAATGACGGATACTTCAGTCGTTGAAAAGAAACACCTTTTTGAAAGAAATTGCGAAATTTGCTAATGCAAACTGACTACTTCTTCCATTTTATTTCCCCTTGTTAAGTGAGAAAAAAGGTTTTGCTGTTCACTGAAATGTTTTATAGGATATCCCAAGGGAGTCATGCAGTGGCTGGCACATGACACATTTTGTTTTCAAAAATCTTTTAGTATTTTGGAATCACAAACACATATAATCTTCAAAATTGGTTTCCAAGTGTTGACAATGATTTTAGAGTTATAAATTACATAAAAAGCATTAGAAAAATGAAATCAGGAGCGATAACCCCTTGGTTTGTACAAAATTTACTTGCTTAGTAAAATAATTTAAATATTTTAAGTCAACCATGGTAGATATGGAAAACTGTTTGTTAAGAAACTTATATGGGTTCAGCTATGAAATGGAACCAAACAAAAATGGTAGCAGATTTGCCAGCCATAATATAGGATCTGCCTGTTTAATTTCATGGAAAGGCTCTAATTGAAGACCCTCATTCGACATCAAGATGTATAGACAGGAATAAAAGCCCTGTCCTTGATAAACTGGAGTTTTCTATGTATCGTGTGCGTTTTTGTCACATNTACATTCACTCCATATCCTTTCATATTTTTCTTATGTCGTTTTCATTGCATCATCAAATTAATCTGTCAGTTTCGATGTTTTCAGTTTTCATTTGAAATAACGGTTTACACACTAAGAATGGAGCATTTTTATAAAGGCAGTGATGATGCTGAATTAATGAAAAATATTTTATATTTGTAAAGTTCTTGTAGTATATATGCTTCAACTTTGAATATTTATCTTTTATTTTTAAGTTATTATTATGCCCCCATCTGGTGGTGGATTTCTTGGGGGTAGATTTCCCCAAATGGGCGCTGTTAACAGTTTGACCGGTGTTGGAAGTGGAGGAGGTCATGTACAACCTAATATCCCACAAACATCAACTAATAAGTTGAAAAGTCCAGCTAGAGTTAGAAATGTTTTCCCGGAAACATGGCTATGGACGAATAAATCAACAGGGTATAAAACTACTGATACCTGAATTTGAATAATCATCCTCTTAGTTTCGATACACACCTTTTGCTAAATACAATGTATATTGATTTTATACTTACTTGTTTAAAGCGGCTTACTCTTAGTTCTGAAAAGATATTTCACTGATTTTTCTCCTTGTTTACTCAAGCATTCAAAAATGAAAATGTGGACGAGAGGGTTGTTGATTCTCCACCCCTTTTTATGTGAAAATATTGCTTACTAAGAAACAAATTTAAACGTAATTAGCCCAAACGTAGTTTTGGTAATGCTATTTTTGTAACGATATCTTTATTTGCTTTCAAATTCATTTATGTTTTCATTTGACGATGTATCTAGTAATCCCTTTATTCTGTATTTTTTTTATCTTAATGCCATTATTCTGTATCTTCTATGCTTTTTTTACCATTATTGCAATACATGTGAGTACTTTTTTTCTATTTTTTTTTTCACTTTCTAAAATGGGTTTTGTTGTTCAATTAAAATTCATAAACATGTTATTAACAAGTCTTTTTGTGAGCTCGTTTCCTATTTGTATTCAATGAAACTGAATTTTCAAAGTAACGTTTGTTAAATAAAGTTTTTTTCTTTGTTCCATTATCGGAAACAATATTTCAAGTATCAGAAACACACCTTCTATCATTGTTTTTATCGGTAATTAATTTAATCATTTGATAGAACAAATTTTTAAAAATGAAAATCAATTTTTAAGAAATCGGGAAATCGACTGTTGATTAGTAAAATAATTTGAACGTTCCAGGTGTTTGTAGATGTTGATGTCTTTGTTTACGTTTAGACGGTGATTGACAAAGTAGCCGTGCTCTAACAGACTTTTTGCCAATATTTATAGTATTCGGATAGTGGCAAATACTGCATATATTTGCCTCACGAGATCAGAGGAAACCCATACAAATTACCGTTAAACATGATTTTTTTAAACTTATTCAACTTGTTTATTGATAGCTAATTCATCAAAGAAGAAATAGTCTCTATATCCCCACTAAAGATAAATTCTAACAAAGTGATTGGTTGAATAATATACTTGATATCAAAATATTGATATGTTGTGTTTCACTCTGTTCATTTCATTATCTGGGAGTTTTTTTTCTAAATTTCTTAATCCTAGCATCTTGTGTCGAAGTTTTTCGTCTTGCACATTCAATGGTGTTAGACTCTATATGTCTGTTGGGGCAGTTGTATTGGTGACGATGTTAGAATCTTTATGTCTTGATAGGTTGTTGTATGCGTTACGCTCACAGAACAATGCATGCTGTGAGATGAAATGGTAGTGTAAAGTCCTTTATTTTCTATCACAAATATATCATGTAAAGATTTTGTCATTGTCGTTGTTTTAATTCTTTACCAAATAGTTTGACATGAAGTTGATATTTTTTATCAATTCAAAAGGTTTTATTTATTCAGTGCAAACTATCATTTTCTTGCATATTTATTGAAGTATATAATTTTTGCTCTCAAAAGATTGTTTTGCTTTTAAAGTGACCATGCCGATACGATTTCATGGATTCTTAATGGGTTCCATTCCCCAATTTAGTGCTGTAAACAGTTTAACAGGAAGTGGTGGTGGCCACGTGCAACCTAACATCCCACAAACATCTACAAATCAGTTGAAAAATCCAACTAAAGTGAGAAATGTTTTCCCGGAAACTTGGTTATGGACGAATAAATCGACCGGGTATGAAATTACTAATATCCCATTGAAGATCATTATGTAATTACTTTCGATACACACCCATAGCAAAGTAGACTTATTTTATACACACTTTTTTGTGCAGCTTCGTCTTAGTTCTGAAAAGACATTTCCTGAATATAGTGCTTTCTTTTTCACTCAAACAGTCAAAATGAAGTTGTGGACGGGGTTGTTTGTTAATTTGTTCTCTTTTTTCCATCATGTTAAAATATAGCTTTTTCAAACGCAAGGTAATATGTAATTAGGTCAGACGTATTTATTTATTTTGAACACAATTATTGTAGCAATTTCTTTATTTTCTTTCAAGATAATTAATTGCATGTTTTATAAAATATTTTTTCCTCTACTATTTAATGTCAAGACCATTATTCCGCATTGAATGGCCCTTTCACATTATTTAATACGTATACGCGTGAAGCACTATCAACTCCCCGTTCTTTCTATACATTTTTAATCGTTTTCAACTGTGTAACATTGTTCAAGTAGATAGCCGTTTCTATAAGTTCGTTCCGTACTTGTTTTCAATGAATTTTTTGAGTTACGACTTTAGATTAAAGATTCTTTCTTTGCTCTAATGCACGTCATGCATTCTTCTAGTTTATTAATTCAGTCATAATTTCTCAATATATCATCTCTATAGGGCATGTAAGTCTCGTTCAAGTTTGGAACTTCCGGGATCATAATTTGTACTCGGAAGATGCATTTTAAACAAAAACATGTGACGTTTCAAGCAAAAAATTTGAACGTTTACAACTTTTATCGTGAATTCTCGGTGTTACGTGACGAGACTTACAGATTCTATATCCCCACTGAATACTGTATACATATCCTTCATATTTTCAGACCGCGTGATGGGCTGTTCTATTATTCTGTTTGGGTCTACTTGATTCCAAAATATTGATATCTGGTATTGTACCTTGTTGGTTTCTTCGTGTTGGGAGTTACTTTTTCTGAGAACGCTAACTGCAAATTTATTTACAATGTTTTATGTGATACTGCTCCGTCATATAAGTGGCTAGGTTAAAGTTCATTGATTTTTTAATTAAGCTATTGGTACATGAACTGCCATTTTCAATTGCTTTACATCTACTAGTTAGATTATCCGAAATTAGTTTGTAGTACGCACCTCAACTCAATTTGAATAAATTTGTCTTCTTAAACCCTCAAGTTTAATTCTGATTGTTGATAGTCACGAAAAAGTAATTCTTAATTGTATACATCTTCTTTTTTTTGTCAACAGAGCATTTCAAATAAAGGTAAAAAGTGGAACCGAATCCGAAAAAAAAAACACGTACATTTTACGGATCTTACAGCATATAACCTACCTAGCTGTCATTGCTGGACATTGAAATGCCTGTTTTCCAACAAAAATAATTTTTTTTGTTTTTGTTTACTTACATTTGTATCATACGACGACAGCTAGCAAATTAAAAATTTGTTAGTTTGCATAGTTAAAATTCCCTACAAGGGTTCAGTAGAAAAACGAAATTTAAGACATATTATAATCATATTATAATCAGTTACTCGATAAAAATTAAGCTATTAATAACATGAGGCATTTGATACATGTGTATCGAATTTTCCAATATGTCATTGTGTCGAACTAAATATCCCATCCAATTTTACAGCAATATTCAGACAACGTATGTGAACAATTACGTTTTTACATATTTTTGTCTTCTTTTAGTAAGGATTCCAAACTTTTTATTGATCTATGGTACAAAATACGTATGTTGTACTAAGATCGGTAAACATTTGAAACGGGAAAATACACTCTGTAAAACCATCACAAAAATGATATGTTATTTTGGTCCTATATAATGCCCTCACTTGACTGTTGTATATCGGAATACATACTGTTAAACGTTCTAAGCTGTTAACACCACTGACCTGTTATATTAAAAATAATGAAGTTATATCCAGGATTCTCGCCATATTATGTACCTCCGGTAGAAAAAAAACACAACTGTATTATTTTCATTTTGCAAAAATGAGCAAAATTTACTACTGACATCTGCTCCTTCCCGCACCACATTTGAAGAGAGAGAGAGAGTAAAGGGCAGAAACAGGCAGGAACGCCCCTGCGTTTCCGGAAAATTTCGATATTTTCCCTTGAATTTTAGAATATAACAATGCTACAAATAGAAAATGGATTCATACTCAAAATGTATAAAAGTATGACATTCGTTGGTTTTTTAAAGTTCTTTGGTAAATTCAAAAACATAACTGTCCCTGATTTTTCTAAATAGTTCTGCTTTTTGCCAATACAGCTTCAACCTGCTTTAATTGATTCCAGCTGCTTTGAATACCATATATAATGCTGATATATTTCCTTTTGCTTATGTCAACCTAATGCATTAGTTTTTCCTTATTTTCCCTTTTTTATTTTGCTTTTATCTAAAGTAATATTTAAAAAAAAAAATTTCAACTTTTAATTTTGATGAATTTATTGATATAGTTAATAGACCGAAGTACATTCTTATCTGATTTTTTCAATTTTAATGTTAATACAATTTTGAATTACTTTTCATATATATATTCTTTATATGATAGAGGAAATAGCAATTTATGGAAATTTGAATAAAAAGTTACATGTTAAATATAGAACTCTTAAAACAGAAATAGTTTTGCTTAAAATAATTTAATGACTAAAAGTATATTTTATATTGACCATATATTGGAAAATAATATACACTTTAAATGAACGCGATTTGCCTTTTTACAGTGCCGATGGACACGTGACATTGTCGACAACAGTACCAGATACAATAACATCATGGATCGCCAGTGCCTTTGCTGTGAATAAAATTTCTGGTTTGGGTATAGCTCCAACTTCTGCAAAGGTTTGTAAATGAGAAACGAAATACAGCATAAAAAAACAGAAACCTCTTTGATAATTTCAAGAAATAATTAACTTTGTACATTAATGAATAAAAATGTCACAAACAAAAAACAGAAACCATTGAAGATTAGATTTGTTTTCGATTATTTATACGGTTTATTAAATACTAGATAAGATTACGGAATATCAGTAATAGACTTCTGTACTTAACTACGTCCTACGTATACATTTGCTTTACCGTATATCGTTTTTTTTCGCGTCGGCTTTTGTTCGCAATTCGGTGTAAATCAGGCCAGTGAAAAATTCGCTAAGTTTATAATTCGCGTTTTATACGCAATGTAATGTATTTGAATGGGCAATGAAATTTATGCGGAGGCTAAAATTCGCGCATGATTGCCTACCGCGAACATAGTGAAAATTAGACACACGCGAAAAATTCCCGATTTACGGTTTCTAAGCTGGGTGCGTTGTGTTGTCTGTATAAAAATGTATTAACTACTGAATGTAAGATTAAAACATTTTGCAATGAAAACAGAATTAAGATAATTCCATGTAAATACGAAAATACGAAATATAATGTTCAATTTTAATTGTACCTCATATTCAGATGTTATCACTGCATTGTTTTTGTACTTGTACTGATATGAAGACGATGAGGACTATTTTGGTTTACAAACAGTTACTGAAGTTTTGAAGTTATGTCTTGTTCTTTGAACTGTTATTAGCAATGAGGGAATATGGAGAAAATGCAAATAAGACAAAGTCTCTACAAATACCTGGTAAAACTATCCAGTGGAACAACGCTTTTATTGTTGTTCTTCATTTTGAAGGTATGTTTTGTTATAGATTTGGTTTCAAAATTTAGATTTGCATATATTCCATATTTCTATTTAATGAAAATTTAATAAACACAATAATTGCCTTAACAGCATGTTGTTGTATTCAATTAATAGTTTCGTGTTACTATGTGGAGAAGGCAGTGATAAAAATATCAATATACTTAAGAAATTAACGTATATTTTTTTTCAGATTGAGGCATTCAAACCATTCTTTGTCAGTCTGAACTTGCCATATTCAGTTGTGAGAGGAGAACAAGTGGTATTACAGGCCAATGTCTTCAACTATCTAACAAAAGATGTGGACGTTAGTAATATTTTTTCATATTGACATCTGAAGCGGAAGCTGCAACAACAGTTTCAATATTTCAACTCCGGTAACATAAGATGATACACCGTGATTTACAGTTGATAAAACAAAACGATTGCCAATGGAAATTGAAATAATATGAAACAGCAACATAAATAAAGATTTGCAGGTCAAAGAATTCTTGTAAAAACGTTCTGCTATGAAGCCATTCAGAAAACATTAATTCATTCCGTAATATCAAAAATATTTACTTTACCGAATACAAAAAATACCGAAGTTGCATAAAATCAGTAAATTTCGTTATGCTGTACACGTGTTTCAAGGAGTAACCTCTCATTAGCAGCATTTAAATCAAATAATATAGAAAGCCATAATCCAAAAGTAGTCCAAAAAGAAGTACTCATTTCCAAAAAAGCCAAATCCAGTACCAAGGACACCTACCGAGTGCCATACACGGAATGAAGCCTCAGCATTTTTAAGTTGTTAGAATTTCGATAAAAACAGAAAATTTCTATAAAACGCAAGGTAAAATGTTCATGTCAGACAAATCTGACTATTGGGCTTGTGAATACCCTCAGGGAACTCTGGTCCACCAGCAGTGGCATCGACCAAATGGTGCAAAATACAAAAAATACCGAAGTTGCATAAAAACAGTAAACCGTTGAAGACATCCCCGTTTCCATAAACGAGAAATTTTTATTCCCGAAAATATACGAGGTATTAAATAAGTCAATAAGGCATGTTGCAACTTCAAATAAACGATCGAAAATCATCTGAATTTGACAATATCTTTTAGATTATTACTTTAAAATTTCCATGCTCCTTGAAAAATAGTTCAAGAAAGTAAGTCACTTTTTTTGGTAAGTAGGCAAACCGAACCAGATCTCGAGAAGAACAAACAGAGCTTGTTTTGATTAAGATGACATAATAATATCTGCGTTCCCCATCTTACGTTATATGCCTTTGATGCAGTATTTTTTGAATCTCATAAATGCAAGTAGAAATAGTTAACAGTTTATAGAGAACACAATATCTGCAATTTAGATGGCCTTAGACCAGTGCAAAAGTTAGCCTGGGACACTACAAAGAAATTGCAAAGTAAAAAAAATATAATCATTATATGTTTTTCAATTCCATACAATGTATTTTTTCAACAATGATGATAGTATACAGTTCCCACTTTTTCACACTTGAAAAAATGGGTTATGTACTTGGTTTTTTTCAGAAAAAATATAAACTATTTGTTGTCCTTTCACAAACAGTAAACAAAGGATTCATTTTTGATTATATAGGTATTAGTGACTTTGGAGAAGAATGATGATTTCAGAAGCATTGTTATAAATAAAGACGGAACATCAAACTTTGTCTCCCAAACACAAACTGACAATGTTCACGTAAGTATTAGACTGCAGGATAAACAAAGCTAAAGCAATTTCAAAATTGAGCACATAATACAATAGAAATATCTGATAATTGTCGAGAAATGATAAATAACAAATTAAATATTTATCAATGTTTGACAAAACAAATCAACAATTTTAAGTCTAATATTTTAGCAAGAGCAAGTTTTTAAATTCCTCACCACAATAACTTTTTTTAATTCATCAGTATTTCTACATTATGAAAAAAAACAAGCTGTGTATTCGGTAATGTACTAATAATTGCACATTCTTGACGTCACATCAGCTGCATATTCCACATTTTAACTGTAGTTATATAATCCTCATCATTACAGCTGTAAATTCCACATTTAGTAGTAGTTTATATCTCATCTTGAAAACTGTTTCATGTTTTCTATATTTTACCATCAGTCCCTGAATTTTTATTTTGTTAATAGATATCTACTGTATAGTGCTTTATATTCGCGGTACGAAATTTTCGCGGTTTACAGTCTAGGATCTATTCGCGGGGTTTTATTTTCGCGGATTTTTGGTAAAAGACATAATTTTCAGTTATATTCAGGTTAACAATGATTATTCGCGGGTATTAATTTTCGCGCTTGCCGTGAAAAACGCGAATAGCGCGAAAATTAGTACCCCGCGAAATATAACAACCGTACAGTGATGGAAGCATACGTTGTCTACCTTAAACTTGTTTATTTATTTTAGGTGAAGGCAGGAGAAGCAAAATCTGTGTATTTCCCAATTGTACCAGCTGCTCTGGGACCAATATCCCTCACTGTTAAAGCTCAATCTGTTATGGCAGCTGATGCAGTCAAACGACAGCTTCTCGTTGAGGTAATTAAGTACACAACAATCCAAACTGCTGATGATTTAATCCAACAAAGCACAATATTTTAAAATAAAGCACACTATTATATTATCAAAATGCAAAGCACATTAGAAATATGTAAAACAAATTAATCCCAAATAAATATCAATGTAACGTCAACTTCCAGCTGCACATTCTCATTTGATGTTAAGATTTATTCAATCTAAGACATTTTGATAAAAGCTGTAATTAACAAATTATTTGTAACAGCTATAGTTAAATAAGTTAAATCTATATCTATATCTTAAAAAAAGACATTTTAATAGTATCAGAGTAATTACATTTAGTATATTCAAGCTAAATATTTATATATATATATAGCAAGGTATTGGTACTAAAAGCATTATTCAAACTTAAAGTGGTAATAGTTAATAGTATCAGGGAAAAGCAAAAACTTAAAAAGGAATGTGAACAGCTGAAAATAAGCAGCGGCCATTTAATGATAAATTGATTTTACACAATAGCAGAAAAGTAATCATTTGATTCAGCAAATAACAGAAATAATTATATTTTACAGCCTGAAGGAGTACACAAAGAATATAATACCCCAATTCTTCTCAATCTCAATAATGGTGACAAAGCTCACGAGACTGTACAAGTTACTCTTCCACAAACCGTTGTTGCTGGTTCAGAACATGTCAGAGTTTCAGTAATTGGTAAGTAACCTTAAACTGTTCCAACACAACACTGTAATTTCAATTCTTTTGAAATATAATTTAGTACTACAAATTTCAAATTTTAATATGATACTGCCATTTAATTAATTTTAAATCAAAATATTCAGCACAATTAAATTTTAAACGTGATGCTTGATTTTTGTTTTCTGCAATCAATTTATTCAGTTTAAATAACAATTGTTCATTTTAACATTCTTTTGATTTGTATAACATTTTAATAGTAAATATTAATATAAAAATGAAATAAAATGTTGTAATTACGGTTCTTTTAAGGGGGTTCGCTACTCCATTTGAAAATAAATAGGATTTCAAATAAATGTGATTTTTTGTTAGAAAATCAAAAAAGAAGTAATTTAAGGGAAAAAAGTGATTGGTTGATGATCTCGTTTTTTAGATTTAAGTGATTAAAAATTTGGCGGGAAACTGAACTTCTCGGATTTTACATAGGATTAACATTAGCCAGGTTTGGTCATGAATGAATGTGACAGAATAAATAAAATCTGATAAAATTTTCACAGAATGCTCATAACGATGTATAAAATGAAATTATGAGAAAAAAATAAGGGGGTCCATGGGCCAAAAATTATAATGCATTTAAATGGATAAAACCAGAGGATTCCGAAAATCTGACAGAAATCCCAAAACATGAGGACCGAACCTCCTTAACAGTGTGGAAAACACAAAATCGCTTGTTTTGTTAGTCATTGACAGCATAAATGTGTTGGGTCATCTTTGAATTAAACTGAATATATGTCTTTATCTCGGGAGTAGTAGTTGGGCTTATTTTAAATGAAATGTAACATGAAACCAATTGTGCATCTCAGTAATACGTGAATGTTCAACAAACTTGTTAGTGATTTCCATGAATTTGATGTATTTCTCTTCACCATTTTAAAGGTGATTTGATGGGACCTACAGTAAATAATTTGGACAAGCTACTACGCATGCCTACAGGATGTGGAGAACAGACTATGCTTGGATTGGCCCCTGATGTTTTCGTTACGAATTACTTATCAGCAACTAAACAACTTTCTAGTGATATTGAAGAAAAAGCAATCAATTTCATGGAAAAGGGTGAGTCAGTTTTTGTAACTTAAATTCGACGGACAAGAACCGTGACAAATGTTCTTTTTAAGTACGTTCCTAAACAAGAATGCAGAGCTTTCGACCTGAAGACCCCTATTCTGTCCTGGGACGGTCCTTCTTTTTTTTTCTTTCCAATCGCGGTGACGAAAATCCATCATGAAATTAGCCTTGTTTTTAATGACAACTACTGAAACAAATGTTTGACAGGGACTGAAAACTATATGATTAGCCTTTATATCATTAGTTAGTTTTAAAAATAAAACTATTGATACAGTATGAATAAATAAGAAAAAAAGAAAAACAAATAGATAAATGAATAATTCACTGGGAAAATAAAAAGATAAAAATACAGCAGAATTTAACAAAGACACTCCCTGTTTCTAGCACTATGTATGTAGATTCTCTGGTGTTGTAAGAATTGTAAGAATACTTTGCCGGTTGATTTTATGTTTGTTGACGATCTTGCATCCATGACATAATAAACATGGATGTAGCGTTGCTCGACATCCAGCAATGAATTCCGCTCAAACCGGTGCTAGGGGCCGTCTTGAAGTTACTATGATGTATGAGCATATGTTATTGTTGAAGGACTCGTGGTGACTTCAAGATGAAGAACAACAATTAAAGCGTTGTTCCATTGCTTGGTTTTCCCACGTGTTTGTAGAAATTTTGTCTCGTTTGCTTTAACTCCATTTCCCTTCATTGCTTATTGAGCCATTTTGGAAATAAATATTGGTTTGTCTTAGAAATTGTTGATAGACCATACCTTCTAAAGATTGAATTACAAACATACATTATTTTTTATAGTTTTTGTTATTGTGTATTTATTGACAATTTAATATTTTAGGATATCAAAGAGAACTGACATTCCAACATAAGGATGGATCTTTCAGTGCATTTGGTGATCGAGACAAATCAGGCAGTATGTGGTATGTATTCATTTAACACATTTTCCCCGTGAGAAACATCTAAATTTTATAAATTAACACTGAAATGTGCTTAGAAAATGTATAAAGTGATCTGTCATAGATAATAATTCTATCAAAATTTTTTGATTAATATGTACTAATTGGAGGTATATCAATGGTATTTATAGTTTATTAAGGGTT
Source organism: Modiolus philippinarum (assembly GCA_002080025.1). Classification (NCBI taxonomy): domain Eukaryota; kingdom Metazoa; phylum Mollusca; class Bivalvia; order Mytilida; family Modiolidae; genus Modiolus; species Modiolus philippinarum. Next base: position 85,340 of record MJUU01061478.1, read on the forward strand.
GGGTTATTTCAATTGCAGGAAATAGTCATTTTCATGCAGAACCTAAATTCACAGTAACCGCGGTATTTTGTTATTTCATTCCAATATTTAAAACTGTTAACTGTTTACTCTCTGATCCTGATGCTTTAGATAATATTTCCATAGTTACCTACACTTTTGTTTTCAAAATCTTATTGCATACTTTTGTAATAGACTCATTACAAAGATTAATGAAATTCTTAATATTCCTTCGTTGCATATGAAAGGTTCATTGAATGAATGCAAAGTCAGTATAAAGTCTAGAGAACTTTGGTTTCCCGCCAAAATTTCATGCGCTTATATCTCAAAAATTGATACACTGATACACTGGCCTATCAATATCTTTTGCTTAAAATGATATGATCAATTTTCTAATAAACAGAAATTATTGATTTTAATATTTGGAAAAAAAACTTGAGGAGTGACCATCTTTAAGAAATTTATTTCAATGAAGACTGTTGCAGAAATCACATATTTCATATGACTTTGAGAAAAAATGACAAAAAGGTGTAATTGTATCACAAAAGCAACCCCTAAAAATGTCGACTTATTGCATCTTTATTTCCTCTTTATTCCTACAGGTTATCAGCCTTCGTAATCAAAACTTTCCACCAAGCAAAGAAACACATTTTTGTTGACGACAACACATTGGCACGAGCAATCACGTGGATGTTGTCACATCAGAAACAAGATGGATCTTTCCCAGAACCTGGAAGAGTTATTCACAAAGACATGCAAGTAAGATTTGATATTAGAATACAATCGTTTTCAGAGTAATACATGTTGACATCAGCATCCGTTCTAAATGGAAAATTGTGTCTACTACCTTTTTTTTTAAAAATGTCATTGTTTGTTCTTTTGTTGTTTCAAAATAATACTGACGTTTCACAAATGTTTTCAAATTTTATCCTTAATGACTTCAAATAGCAGTACAAATGTACAAATATTTAGGCCATACAAGATTAATTAATTGGTTCTCAGGCAATTTTTCTTTGAAAATGATGAGGGAGGGAGGTAATTTTTTTTATCTTTTTATTTGCCAAAATATAGATGAGGCAGCTTTTTACATTGTAAACACCACCTAAAATGTAGTGAGGGAGGTGATTTTTTGTTTTTATTTTACTGAAATGGCAAAAAATAGGGTCAATGAGGGGCTTTTTTCAAGCCTCAAACTAGATGAGGGAGGGCCTGTGAACCAATAAATTATTTTTTATGGCCTTAGCGGTACATTAGGAAAAATGAAAGGATATGGAGTGAATGTACATTTGACAAAAACGCATACGATACATAGAAAACTCCAGTTTATCCAGGACAGGGGTTTTATTCCTGTCTACATCTTGATGAATTTTTTGCTTCATTATTTCTTACCCTTTTATCAGCATGTAATAATTTAGGACCACTCCATCAATATCAAGTAATCTCTGGCTTTCTATCAATGCTTTTTCAATGTCTCTCTTGTCTTTTGGTATTTTTTGTTGATGAGGGGGTAATAACAAAATTACCGAGCAGAATTTTAAAGAGCCAAAGTCTAAGACGCAAAAGATTTGGTACAGGCATTTCAAAAGAAATGGTGGGTTAAAATGGTTTTATGGTGCGCAAAACCTCCCCTTCCATTTCAAGTAGAAACTCAACAGCAATTGTTATGGAAAAGTCATAGGCAGTAAAAAGAAATGATCATCCCAACATTATGTTAAAAAAAAGAATCTTGAATTAGAAGTAGGACACAAACTTCAAATTTATCCATTAGGGACTGATATTTGTTTAAGAACTTTTAAATGATCCTCTGAGACGGAGTTTTTTTTAAGCATTGATTAATAAGGCCATCACGGAGAAAACTAGGTTTGATGAGAAAGTCTGTACAATTTGTGTTAGCTATCACGTAACGAATCAGCTTTGAAACATACACTCCATAAGCAAGAGACGTTGTAATGTTACTGTCCATGTTTGGGAAATTGATAATTTTGAAATTAGAATAGTCCCTTTTGTCGTAAATTCTAATTGCTCAGATGACCATTTTCATCAAATTTGAGTTGTAAGATTAAACGGTATACCAAAATTATTGATTACGCAGTTGAAAATATGCTACTACGCGAAATAGATCTATGGTAGTAATAGATGATATTCCACTTTCAAATTTTTTGGTTATTGTCGACATCTTACCCAATATCTACTGGAAACTGGTATCCGACGCCAGTTGAGCGTAATATAAGAATTCTTCTATCTATTTTATTGACCTAATATAAATGGGTTGGAAATGACCCGCCGGGGATAAATTGTTGATTTATGACATGTTCGGCTTTTTTCCAATCATTAACACCTTTCATATGTTGATAGAAGAATTTATTCCCTTTGCCCTCATACAGCGGGCATCTTTGACCCGCCATTCTAATAGACGGAACGTTCCGGAATTGGACTTTTGGAAGAACGTTTATTGAACATTTAAGCGTTCTGGAATTTCCCCTTGACTCCTTCTTGCTTCGGTATTTGTTTTCCAATGTATTATAATATTTACAAATAATTTGATCGCGTTTTTTTTTTAAGTTAGACAAGTTTATATTGACTGATGATGTATAACATACTCAAAAAGGGGTAAATGACACTTATATAAGTGTATGTAAATCAGGACTTTTATATTTTAGCCTGTTAGGCTCCTTTATCATATTGTTTATAACTCAGAGTCACTTGTAATAAATACTCCTACTTCTTTTTTACGAAACAAAAGGTTTGGCACTTAAAGAGGGGTAAAAGTGTAAGTGATTGTATTAGTTAATTAGGTTTTTGGTCGATATATCATCAATATTAGTTTAGTATACATTTTTCATTAATTCTGAAAATGCTTAATTTTGTTTTGGTTTTATACTATGTTTATTGTATTTATGTATTTATTTGCAATTAACAGGGTGGATCTGCTAGTGGACCTGGTCTAACAGCTTTTGTATTAATAGCTTTGGAGGAAAACAGTGACTTGAAAGGAGTAAGATATATATATCATTTAAGGATTTTTATTTTATAATTATCTGTATTAATATTTGTTTTGAACATCACTATTTGGAGACACTATTTCTTTATCTGTAACTACAAAAAAGTTAACCTGTTTTACAAAGCTTTTTTAATTTCGTTTTTCTTATTCACTAGTCTTCATGAGGCTTGAAAAATAAAGAATTGGCACAAGGCATATTGCAATGAATCACATTAGCTGATTAACATTTGTATTTTGTAGTCAATCCAAGCAAATATACAGAATGCTGCAATGAAAGCCAGAAGTTATTTAGAAAACCAGATCAGTTCACTTACAGATGATTATGTACTGTCTATTACCAGTTATGCTTTATCATTATCCAAAAGTAGTGCTGCACAAACTGCATTTACAAAACTTAACAACGACGCAATTGTAAAAGGTATTATTAAATAGATTTTATATACTTTGACAGCTAACATGTTAATAGAATACGATACTATTATGAACGTTTAAATGAATTCTTGTACGCAAGAATACAAATTGGAAATTATTATCTTATGCAAAAGTATTTACATGAGAAAATTTCTGATGCACAAGCATACACATGAAAAATGATCTCGTGCGTTACTACTATGAATATTCGAAAGAACTTATTTCTTGCACAAGTATAGAACTTTATTTTGCAGTTTTCTCATCCTCAGTTTTATTTGATAGTATAATAGCTATTTCTTATTTTGTGACATAGCGAAAATATATATTAGATTAAATCCATAAAGATAAAAGATAATGCAAAGAAAATATATTGATCTTAATTATAAGAACATTCCATTCTATGCATTAAGCAAACTATCCATATCATATGGAACAAAATAAAATGGTATAGTTGGCCACGATTAAAAGATAAAAAACACAAAAAACACACAAAAATGACAAAAAATGTCATTTTTATGTGTTTTTTCATTTGTACATTTTGTGTTTTTTATCTTTTAATTGTGGCCAATTATACCATTTTATTTTGTTCCATAGTTTATCTGTGGCCATCGCACAACATATTTATATTTTTATATCCATATCATAGACTTGAAAAGAAATAAACTTCATATATTTGTATAGACGTTGCCTCATGTGCATTTACCCCATATCCTTTCCTCGTTTACTTAATTTCAATACTTTCATGTTATTCAGATGGAATGAAACATTGGCATAAGGCTCAAACAACAACATCTCACTCACACTACTGGCATCCACCACATCAACAATCCAACCCAATAGACATCGAGATGACATCATACGCTTTGTTAGTGTATGCTCACAACAAGCAGTTTGCAGATGGTTTGACAGTAATGAAATGGCTGACAACACAACGAAACGCTAATGGAGGATTTGCCTCTACACAGGTTTGTTCATTTATATTTCTTTCAAATTTTAATATACTGGAAATCCTAATCTTGCGGAGTATCATTTGTGTAAAACTAAATTTTACATAATCGTTTTATAGTTCAAAAGTGAAAAATATACCCATGTTGCATAGCGTGCAGTAGATTTTGTTATGTTTTACACGTGTTTCAAGGAGTAACCTCTATTTTAGTCTTATTAACGACATGCATTCTGGGAAATCTCAAAGCACATTATTTCCGTTCAATGATTACCAATCTTTCATATTGCTAAGGTATATAAGAAAAACGAAGGTTTGGCCAATTTATCCTCCATCCATTTTCCTTTCAGGACACAGTATTAGCCCTACAATCATTGTCAGAGTTTGCTGCCATGGTCTACTCCAACAACTTTAACTTACAAGTGTCTGTAAAGGCTGGAACATTCACAAAGCAATTCCAAGTTACTCCAACAAATGCACTGATATTACAAGCGTCGGAGGTATGAGTGTGTGTATTTAGAAACTTATCTAACATGTACATATATGATGCATCATGTATCGATGTGGTTGACAAGAACAACAAAACGTTGATCCTTCATCAAAGTGCTGATCAAAAACAACAGCGTAGCTCCATGGGATATATAGATTAATGATTTTATCTTTACGATACTCTAATTATATTGGTAATGGCATACAATTTATTCAGATATGAAAATAGATATCAACATGGGAATAATATAACATTGCAAATACCTACATGTTAATGTTTTATATCTGATAAAATTGGAATAATAGAAAATAACTAATGCCTATATGATAATGATAAATATCTACCAATATGTGAGTAATGAAAACTTCCCCAATACCTATGTAGTAATAATAAATAATTGCAAATTTAAGAATGTTGAAAAATTTCCCAATACTTATATGGTAATGATTAATATCTCTAATTATGGGAATGATAAAAAATTATCAATTCTTATAAAGCAGAAATAAATATTTTCAAATATGGGAAAAATAAAAAAAAAAACAAATGCTTATATGATATGATAAATATTTAAATATATGGGAATGGTAAAAAATTACCAACTAATCGGAATGTTAGAAATATTAACAATACCAAAACCTATATGTTAAATATCTAACAATATGGGAATGATAATAAATCACCAATATATGGATACCTATATGTGAATGATACATAGCTACCATTTTTTTGAAATGATAAAATAATTCTATGCCTATATAGTAATGATGAATATATACAAATTCATATTGAACAATATGCTGTGCTAAGTCTTTATTCTTTAATTTTATCTTAGCTGCCAACAATTCCATCTGAAGTTGTAATTGATGCCACAGGTCATGGAATGGCTCTTGTTGAGGTTAGTATTAATCTAATGTAGATACGAAATATAGTGAACATGTTACAGCTCAAGAGGTAGGAACGGTAGTTTGAATGTATAGCAATACATTTACAAATATAAGTACAACCTTTTGCGTCGTAAACAATACTGAAAATATTACTTCAACAATACTAAGAATTTTACTTCTTTAGCAATCAACTTTCCTTCCGGCAGCATGGTACTTCAACAGTAAAATATGAAGGTACATATTGAAGGTATATTTGAAGGTATATATTTGTGAAAAAAGAGTGGGTAAGATTAAAAGCTTATTTAAATTCTCAAATCAAAAAAAAAAAAAAACAAAAACAAAAACAAAAAACAACAGCAATTCAGATGTCACTCATATGGCGACAACATGACGGAGACTAATAATAGACAAAAAAAGTAATACCACTTAAGGTTAAAGGTCCTCTTTCAGTTCAGTGTTATACCTATGGAAATTTTTAGGTAAGATCCCCAGCCTTAACGGCTTGTCGGTTCTTCACCGAACTTCATTTGCAGATAATTGTTCCATTTATGCATACAAAGCAACCATTCGTTGCAATTATCATCAACAAATGCATGGGTCATTTATGATAACAATATAAAGAATGGCAAATCATTCGAACAAACTGCATTTTTGTCCTAGAAAACATCAAACTACCGCAATATTTTCAAGATTTTTCCTGCAAATCATTAAATTTGTTGATACTGGTTTAAAATAATGGTAGCTTTGTATGGGCAATTATCTCAATAATTTGCAGATAAATTTTTGGAATAAACCAACAAGCCGAATTTACACTAAATTCCCATAGGTTTGACATTGAACTGAAAAAGGTACCTTTAACTTTAAAGTAGAAAGTGTTGAGTAAATACATAATATAATACATGTTCAAAGAAATTTATTCTAATCAATAGTATACTGCAAATATTGGTTGGTCTCATAAATTACATTTTCATTTCAATGATTTTCAGGTTTCAGTATTTTTCAATGTCGAGCAAGAAATAGAACCTCCATCTTTTGAAGTCACAGTTACTTTGGTTGAAGACACTCTCAACTCAATGAAAGTCAAAACATGTACCAAGTAAGATACATTAACTGATTTAAATAAAAAAATGAATACTAGAAAACAATGGGAAAAACAGATACAAATTAATTGTAGTAAAATGGTACCACAATAAGTTTGAAATTTTAAATTTGTTTTCATGGCTTATATTATTATGAAGATGTAATTTTAGAAATTCGATTTTTCATTCATAATAAGTGCTTATACATTTCATATTGATATCAGCAAGGAATTTTTTTCACTATTTAATTAACGCATTTTTGAAAATAAACAATAGTAGACTGAGTTTAATTGATTTTGAAACTAATTATATTCTTAAAAAATGCAAAGTATGAACTCAAAATTAAAGAATGTAAAAGATATTCCATCATCCTAATATATTTTCCCTATCATTTCTTTTTAGATGGTTGCACACAGGAGCTAGTGGAATGACAGTACAGGAAATAGGCGTCCCGACAGGATTTGAAGCCGATGTTGAAAGCATTGGTACCGTCATTGGTCTTAAGAAAGTTGAACAGGAATCTAGAAAAGTAATTTTGTATTTTGACGAGGTGTGTATTAGAATGGTTTACTTTTGATTGTTGTAATTATTTTGTAAAATTAACAAAGATTCATATTCTTCATTAATAAGTTCGTATTCTTCATAGATAATAGAACGAAAGTGGCACAAAAAATAAGTACAATAACATTACTTTAAAGTTCTATATTGAGGATGATACTTATTATTTCGGTTGTAAATTTGCTTCCATTTCACAGTAATTGTGAAAGTTTATAATGTACATGTAAAAAGTTATTGAATAAGTTGTAATCTTAAAAATGTCTTGTTGTATCTTTTATCTAGATTACAACAACACCCCTCTGTGTTACAATGGAACACATTCGAACTGGCCTCGTTGCTAAGACACAACCGTCTGCTGTTCGGGTGTATGATTACTACCAACCATGTAAGTAGAAATATTTAAAAGGCAGAAATCATCTAAGCTACTGTAAATTCATAAAATTAGTACCTAAATTTAAAAGGACTATTTAAAAGATTTTCGATGTTTTCAAACAATGAAAAAATGTACGAATATAAATTCTTACCTCTGGATAAATTGATTTCTAGTTTATTTTTTATACATACTTATTATTTAAAAGCACATACTGATTTCAAATTTTACAGTATTTGGTTACAAAAAACTGAAACATATTAAAATATAATTCTAAACTTTGTGATTTGTATTGGAAATAGTCTGTGCTGTTAAGTGAACAAGTTTTTAAAAACCCCCTTTTGACATAAAGCAAAATGAGATACTTCTCTGCATATTTTAAAAGGAGTTCTATATTTGATTCTCACACTTTGAATGATGCATGCACAACAGGAGATGTACACTCTTTGACATGCATGTTCTCACTACGAATAGAGTTCATTTGACTCGAAGAATTACTCGGAGAGATTGATTGCAAAGAATGTATAATAATAATAATTAAAATGTCTGAATGAAACGTCTGTCATTGAAATTCTTTAAATTGTTGGCAGCTCACTCACAAACTGAATAAAGTCCGAAGGACTTTATGTGAAGTTTGTGAGTGAGCTGCCGGAGTTTATACATACATAATTTCCTAAAAATCAGTGTTTAATCCTTATAATTCCAATTTGTATGTTAAAAACTGCGTGATCCATGTTAACGACGTCTTTATTTGCTGCACTATATTTTTGCGGAGCGGATTAATGGGCAAACGGAAATATCGGAAAATATTTCCGTTTGCTATTCATGACGTTGACCAATGAAAATAAACGTTACAAGTACATTTGGAATTATAAGTAGATATTTGTTGTTTTTGACACTTGACAGCATATATTTCTTTCGACAGGCAGTACCTTTATAAATTGAAATTTGAGCAAAATGTAAAATCAGTTACCGAATTAACGGGAACATTGGCTTCTGTTGTTTTACAGAAATAAAAAGCAGAGAATATATTCACATCGTCAAGATTATATCGCAAATTCAGGTGTCTCAAACAAATTTTTCAGAAAAAAAAATCCGTTGCTGGAGGATCAGAGGGCCTCAAGGGTATTCACCAGCCCAGTAGTCTTGACTGACATGATAAATTTACATTGCGTTTCATAAAAATTTACTGATGTTATCAAAATTCCAAACCTAAAAATACTGGGCCTCATTCCGTGTATTGCACTCGATGGATGTCCTAAGCATTCAAGGTGGCCCTCTATATTGGTACCTTACCTTTAGTAATGAGTACTTTTTGCTGAATATTTTTGGATTTTAGGGCATGTTATTTTTCTATGGTGCTGCTCATGAAAGGTTACCCCTTAAAACACACGTACAACATAACAAAATATGCTGTTTATTATGCAGCTAGGATATTTTGTTTGTATTTTACTACCAGATTCGAGATGAATATATCACATATTGCCGAAAAAATGGACAAAAATTATGAATATATATCGTATTTTTAAAACAGCAAACCAAGTGACGTCATTCTACCAATCACAACTCTTGAAGAATTCGTCAGTTTGTGATGTTTGTACAGAATGTGAAGGATGTCCATAGAAGGTATTTTATCTAATCGCTTAATTGTCATGCTATATTTTAGTGTGATCTGTTTATTGCCATGCAGATAATTCTAGTCAAATGACGTGCTATTATCATAATGATGTATACTGCTGAAAGTGGCGTTAAACTCATACAAATAACTAAATACCGAAGTTACTGTGATTTTTGATTCTGCATATGCGCATTTCGACAATTTATGTCTCTTCAGTGCAGATAAAATCTAAACGTTTGGAAGACCATAATGTCAATCATGTTTAAAAACTAATAGAGAACAAATAAACAAACATGTACTGTTATACAGTGAAGTCTTTTTATACGACCGCAAAAAATTAGAGGTCGTATAATGGTATGGTTCTGTCGTCGTCGTCGTTGTTGTCGTTGGCGTTGTCGTTGTCGTTGTCTGTAGACACTTTTGTTTTTGGGCAATTACTCAAGTTTCTGTTGACCAATCCTTATGAAATTTTGCCACAGTGTTTCTTGTCACAAAAGGAAGGCTGGGATGGGTTTTGGCCATTTTGGCCTCTCCCGTTTTCAAAAAAGGGCCAAAAAGTGCAAAATTTGGTGTTTTCACATATTTGGCTCTAGAATATTTATAATTTATTGGATTTTGATAGTATTTCTTTTAGTGTGTTCCTAATTAGATTTACTTTCAGTAGTATGGGTGGCGTGTACCATTCATTAGATAAATGGGGCCCTAAAGGGGCGATTTTCAAAAATTTTGTTTTTTTTTAATTTTTAGTCCAATTTGACTCATTTGTTTTAATGGATTATTTTTGAAAATAAATATAGAGCTGCACCATCAGATTTTTGACAACTTGTTTGTTTTCCGAGCTATAAGGGGCCGAATGGGGAAAAACTTGCAAATTTGCAGGTTACCTAAAATTTTTATTTTTCATCAGATTTCAATGGGATTTTTTTCTATGGATTCCTCTTGTTTAAGCTTTCAGTAGTATGCAACCTATTTGGCGTAGCTCTTTCCGTTTTTGAGCTACAAGGGGTCAAAATTGCAATTTTTCGAAATAAGTGAAATCTTTAATTTTTCATTATTTTTCATTTGTTTGTTTTGGAGTCCTCTTGTTGTAAGCTTTTGTTACTATGTCAAATGATAGCTCTTACCATTTCTTAGCTATGAGGGAATTGCAATTTTCAAAATATGTAAAATGGATTTTTATGGGGTTCCTTTCTCCGTATCCTCTTATGGTATAGTTAAGTAGTATGTTGACCAATTTGATATATCTCTTATAATTTCCGATATATACAAGGAATTATAAGGGCTAATTTTTATTTTCCTTAGTTATTGTGCAGCTAATAACTGGGTCAAGCTCTTTATTGTGTCTATCTAATTACTGTATCAAGCTCTTTACTGTGTCCTCATTCATTTTGAATTACACTTGTTCAAATTTCAGTATTCGACATACTGCGGTCGTATCATGCTGCGCTCGGCGTAGCCCTTTACTTAAAGTCTATATTTTTATTTTGTAGATATTATTCAACTATTATAGATATATTGAATGAATAAAACAAGAAGATAACAAGATATTAGACGAGATTTGATCAAATCAAATTATGACAAAAAAAAACTTTATAAAAAACGCTAAAATTGGACAGACTGAAAGTTGTTGGTTGAAAACATGAGTTTGTTGATAAGTAAAATGAAACGTCTTCAAATATGTGACTGACTTGTGAACATTAGATTAGATCAAGCAATAAATCGTCTTTGTTGACTAGTTCCAATCAACTAGTTCTTTCTTGACTTGTGCCTTTCAAACTTGTTCCTATAAACTTCGTGACTTGACTTATTCCTATCAACTTGTCTATCAACTTCTTGATTTGACTGGTTCCTATCAACTTGATTATCAACTTGTTCCTGCCAACTTCTTGACTTGTTCAAATCCAATTTTGTTCCTATCACTCTTTGATTTGACTGGTTCCTATCAGCTTGTTTTTCAACTTGTTCCTATCAACTTCTTCATTTGACATGTTTTCAGCTTGTTCCTTTTAGTCCTTGGCTTGAATTGTTCAAATCAACTTGTTCCTATTAACCTTTTCACTGGACCTTTTCCTATCATCACCTGTTTCTATCACTTCTTGACTTGTTCTTAACAACTTCTGCTTCTGGTATAAACTTTCTCACACGATAGGTGATGCATTCACAGCAGCAAACACTCACCATGTGAACACATTGGGTTAAGCTGAAATACAATTTGACATTATTTTTTCTCTGTGAGACTAACATAACAGTAAGAACAATTAAAAAGTGTTCCCTAGCACGCTAGAGCAAAATAGCTTCTATTACACTATGTTAGTATTGTTAATTGAAATGAGATTGATTTCAGAAATAAAAAAAGAAACAACACTAAGAAAAAAGTAATTTTGAATAAGGGATTCTTTCAATTACAACTTAACTATAAATGAAGAAATTCGGCGAAAATTTGTCATGTGCGCAAATTAGAAAAGGTGATCATGTCCTGCTGTTTGAAATGAAGATTATTCATTTTATTGTCATGCAATCACGCAAACATTTCAAAACGAGAACTAACAACAAAATGACAACTTTTAAGATATATCTTGATTTTTTAATACGTGGATAAAGAATATCAGTCATCGTATTATTCATTACCCTTCTGGAGCACCTGATGTCACTCCCGGCTTTCATGGGAGTTCAAACTATGAGCGCCTTAGTTTTTAATGTCGTATTTTTATTTCCGTGCATTGCAGCTGTCTCACGTCCTTCTTTTGTCTTTGTTTTTCTCTGTTGCCGTTTTTTTGCCAGGTCTATGGATTTCGATTTTTGTGGTCTTCGCTTCCATTGTTCCTTCGGTATACTGCCTTTGTTTCATTTTATTTAGAGATTATACAAAAAAGTCATAAGATACACCATTGATAAAACATGAGGATTGAATTAAAATGACTAAAATCACATGTTTTTAATTTGAATAGCAACAAGAGTATTATAATTGTTTACAAAATTGTTGTCTTCTTTTCTAGGTTTACGGAGGGGTAAACAGATGAGATCTGGAGAAAAGCCACAAAATAAACTATCATATTCATTTACGAACTATCTTTTGGTTTATTTTGATGTTATAAATACATGTAATTAAAGTTATCATTTATAAGAAATTTTGTGTAAATATCTACGTTTTGACAAGACTGGTTGCAGATGAGTAGGATAGATACAGTTTCCTCAACTATGATCATAAAACATTGAAGGGTGTCAAGAGGTTTTTACAGTTAGCAAAACTTTAAATTGGTTTTCATCTTGCTTTCACCATTAGATTAGAATTATTGTGTATATCAAAAATTTTTGGGCCTTACATGTTAAAGTAAGTGCGAACCGAACTGTCAGTCTAAAAATGAATTATCCAAAGACAATGACAGCATCAGAAACATATATAAAAGCTAAAACATCACATCAGTACGGCACAGAAAGGAAAAATAAAGACACACATACAGATGAACAACAGGAACCCAATACAAGTCAATGGTGCACCGCTAGAGTAAGCATCTCCTGCTTCTTGTAAGACACGCGCCTTGTTGAACATATCAACTCTGGTGGGAAAGCTGAATCCAGTAGAGACCTGTTAAAGGGAAAGATTTGATGTCATCACAGATATCCCATTATGGTCTATAAGATCGTTATGTCGGCGGTAAAACTTCTGTAGTAATAACTTCTAGCCATAGGTAACAAACCATTGTGTAAGTAGAAATCGAGCTATGTCTATGTAGTCACTGTTGGGACCACAAGCCTTTGAGTAGCGAATGATTTGAGGGTTGTAAACTCCATGTGCTAGCCTGTTTGGAATGTTGATATTCAGAAAAGAGATGTTGACTTTTGAAAAGTGAAGTCCTGTTTGTCATACAGCTAGGTTTGTAGTTTACCGCTGTTGTCAATTTCAATATGAAGGTCAGGGAAAGAGGCCGATGTGGAAGTATCTGTAGTATCCTTAATTTTGAGCTCTTTTGGATAGAAAATTGAAGAAAATCACCAAATCGAGGGTTGTTTAGTAATAAAATATCATCTATATAAGCTGAAATTAAAGGACTGGACCAGTTTTTTATCTTAACTTTAAAAAAAAGCCCCCTTTCAAGGAAACGGGCTGATGTAGAAGTGTCTGTAGTGTCATCAATTTTGAGCCAATATTAAGCATGCTGCTTTAAAATACTAGTCAAATGCCCGAATATTTACAGTATATTTTAATATAACCATGATTAGTCAGTGTACTATTCTAGTAAATAGGTTATCAAAGAGTGAAATAATCGGCCACAAACATTGATTGAAAATCAACAGAAAATTTTTTTGAATTGTTTCAGTCATTAAGGAAGTATAAGCGTAACCTTTCAGAATCATTCGATATCCTCAGGTTTTATCAATTTAATAGAGATATTTTTTGCAAATGTATCCTATTTTCTTGGTCATAGGACACTTTTGAGCATAAAATAGACAATGTATAAAATTTTATAAACTTCCAATCATATTTTCATATTTTTATGGCATATAAACAGCTAATTAAAATTGAAGGAAAACTCTGAAGAGAACTGTTTTCTCCCAAAAATTTGACATAATATATCTAAAAAATTCTTACATGGATATTCAAATTTTTTTTTCTCATGTTATTCTATTAGCAAATTTCTTCAAAACAAAAGGTCAACATTTTAATTCTAATTATAAAATTTCTGACACTCGTACTCCCTTTACAGATTATCCACATTATTCTTAAGAATGACATTAATACAAAATTAGCATTGCTTTCTCCAAAAAAGCACGAGTGAAACCAGTCTTCAAAAAGGAGTTCCAATGGGGAGAAGTTGGTGGATTTTTGCAATATTATATACTAGGCAAAAAAAGAAACGTTACAATTCCATGTATTTGCAACGGACTTGGATTTCGATGTCTCATATCTTTTTTTTTTAAAAATCGAAACGACTGGAAATTTTCACAGAATGTTTGTTGAACCCAAAGCTTTAGTTTCGTGCAAAAAAAAAAAATGAAAATTAATTTTCACAGTTTTTGAGATTCCTAAAAGTGTTTTTTTTTACCCCAAAAATTGAAAAACATTAATTGCAACAGAAATTAACAAACATAAACATAACTCGTAAAAAATTGAACCATTTACAAAGTAAGATGACAAAATAACGCACATTTCAAAACTGTATTGCTCATTTTGATACGATTTTTGTGACACCCGTTTTCCAATCTTCCAAACTGAGGTTGCCAATAAAATATTGCATAAGCCTGCAAAATGGAATAAGCGCTTGGATGGTTTCCTTTTTAACACAAAGATTAAATTTTTTATAAAAGAATAAATTCACAGATACGTACAAATTGAAATAGACAATATTTAAGGAGTGTAACGTTTCTATATATATTTTAATGCTTTTTCAGACGTTTACGACTAAAGGATTATTTTGCGCGGAAGCAGGAAAAGGAAGGTATATCAGAGCATTCCGATTCAGACTCCGAGTCTGAATCAATTAATCCATTCAAAAAGAAAAATTATTGGACTCCCAAGTGCAGTAAATCAAAAGCCTTGGAATTGTACATCGAAAAAGTTCAAGAAGAGGTGGAATGCCAATTGCCACAACAAAGACCTGCTATATCCAATTTATCAAAGAATGAAAAACAAGCTATGCACAGATTAGAAAAGAGAGAGGATATCGTTATAAAAAAAGCCGATAAAAGTTCTACTGTAGTCGTCATGAATACCGACGACTATGTTGCCGAAGCAACCTGGCAACTATCAAAGCCTGAATTTTACAAAAAATTAAACACCGATCCCACTAAAAAGTATAGTGAAGAAATTGTTTCAGCACTTAGGCTAATGGTAGAACAAGATGACTTAGATCAGGAAACTTTTGAAGGTCTTCTTTCCGAGAGCTGGCTTATTCTATCTGTTGCCAAAAATACACAAAGAAGGAATTCCCGGACGTCCAAAAGTTAACTGCATTAGTCATCCAACAGAAAAAATCTCAAATTTTTTAGATTTTCATCTTCAACCTTTCGTTGAGAATTTGCCATCTTTCGTAAAAGACACTACCGATTACATAAATAAAACACCAACTGAAGACCTCCCACAAAACACTCTTTTAGTATCTCTAGATGTAACTTCACTATATACCAACATTCCACATGAAGAGGGGATAGAAGCCTGCCGCAAAGTTTGGGAAGGAAGAGCATTATAATCACCTTCTACCGAGTCGCTAGTCAGTCTTTTAGATCTTGTACTGAAACGTAACAACTTTGTTTTCAATGACGACAACTTCCTTGAGGTTAATGGAACAGCAAAGGGTACTAAAGTAGCACTATCATATGCAAATATATTTATGGGAGATTTGGAAAAACGTATGCCCCAAGAAGCACCCTACAAACTCTTTAGTTGGTTGCGCTTCAGAGATGACATCGAAATGAAATGGACCGACACCAGACAACATATTGATGAATTTGTTGAATTCATCAATAATTTTCATCCATCCATAAAATTTACAGTCAGCATATCTGAAACAACAAATGTCTTTCTCGACACGACCTGAACACTTTTTGATGGTCGAATTCATTTTGATTTACACAGTAAACCGACAGATTCAAACGCCTACCTGTTCCCAAGTAGCTGCCACCCTAGACACTGTGTAAATGCGATCCCACACGGATTTTCTACCCGTATACGTCAAATCTGTTCAGAAGAAGAGACATTTAAGCATAGGAGCAGAGTATTAACCTAACATCTTGTTAACAGGAGTTATGAGGAGAAGCAAGTCTTAAAAAATATTCAAAACGTCTCCTCGATTGACCGAAAGGAACTGTTACAATATCGGGAAAGAAAGAGGAAGAATTTACGTACCCCTCTGGTAGCTACCTTCCACCCACAGCTACATTTGTCTGCTATATCTGTGAATTTATGCCATTCTTCATGCATCAACAAAAATGAAAAAAAATGTTTCCTGAACCTCCGCTTATATCATTCCGTCGTCCCAAAAATCTGAAGGATATTCTCGTTAGAGCCAAACTACTATCACCAGAAAATGGACAATTTAGACCATGTCCCGACAAACGTTGTCTTCTGTGCAAATTTAGTTCTTCTACAAAAACCTTCAAGAGCACAACAACTAGTGACACGTACAAAATATTTACTTATTTACCCTGCAAGTCAGATAATGTCATCTATCTCATCACTTGCTCTGTTTGCCAACAACAGTATGTCGGTGAAACGAAAAATTCACTCAACCTTCGTATCAACTTGCACCGTGACCACATTCGGAAAAAGGAGAGATCACAGGCCACTGCATTACATTTCAATTTCACCGGTCATGACTGGATAAATATGCAAGTAGCACCAATAGGAGTTTCCGCCGTGACGTCACAAACTTGAAAAATTACCTTTGGTTGGCAAGAAATCGTAGTCACTGATTAGGGTCATAAAAATGTCATTTTCAATTAACTGGTGAGAATTTGTTATTTAAGATAAATGGATAATTCTTTTTGATCTCAATTATGGAATGTTTACACTTTTACAGGATGTAAAAATTTTTATCTTTTTATATTTAATATATATAAAATTAACGTATTTTGTAAACCATATAATTTTTCGAAATTTTTACATTTTTGAAATTCACATCAAAAAATATTTTTCCATTTTTATTAAAAAGAAAATCGGTAGAAAAAATATGAATATCTCGATGTTTATTATGCATTTTACAGATCCAAAATCGTGCATATAATAAAAAAGTTATCAAATATTGAAAATTCTACACCGATGCTATATGGTGATAATTCTGCGGCTTTGCCAACCAAAAATGCAAATTTGCATATGTAAATTAGACTTTGTGACGTCACTAATTGGATTCGCGGAAACTCCTATTGACCAAAATCGATCGCGGACAGACACACAGAGGCAGGCTAAAGAAAAGTTCTGAATAGAAAAGCTGAAATCAAGTTTGAATATAAATATTTGAAAAAATAAAATATAGTTTGGCTAAATTTCCTGTTCCTACCCATTTTTCCCCTCGTCCTGACATGGCTGAAGTTCTGCTCACTTGGCGTTAAACACAATTTTTAAGAGTATTGTTTATAAAATCTATGTACGGATACTGACAAAATTCTTTTTTCCCTTCTCATGTTACATCTGTAAACAACAGCATCCAACATGTAGCTCTCGATATTTTGTATAAACATTCGTAGTTTAGTCTTTGTAAATAGGTTTTGTTTCATTGTTTTTACTTTTTTTATTGTGTTTTGAAGAAGAGACGGACAGGTCTGGAAATATCAACTGTTATTTTATTTGTGTAATTCACTTTGTTTATTATGTTGTCTATATATATATATATATATATATATATATAT